>JAQGBW010000308.1:0-47942 GCA_034698625.1 Julus scanicus | reverse complement strand
ATGGCTAACTAACAGATAGTGATTGGAGTCAAATTCAGCGCCCTCTGTCCACACACGCAACAAACACTACAGGAAAGATATCTGGAGATTGCTGAGCGGTGGCGCCATCTGCTTCTGTATAATACTTGTGATGAAATAGACAAGGCAGTTAAATACCTATAAGTAACATTTATTTGGTAGGACATTAATAATTAAACGCCATTATTAAACTTGTTCTCTCATCTGTACAAGCATATACAACAATATATAGTTGAAATATCTACTAAAACGTGTGTATACATGTTAAATATGTGATGCCACAACATATAAAAACAACATGTCATCATAGTTAATAGATAATTGACAAATATGTCCAGAAACCTAAAAAATAGAATTGCCATTTTTGTAATTCAATTTTATGTAATATATATATATAAATAAATGGCACATACAGTATATGGGTACATCAGAAATTGAGCGTCCAAAATGATCATTTATGGACAAGCATGCCATATAAACGTAGAGTATATATGTTACATATTAATACTTTGAGTAATAATCAAAGTACATATTTTCTTCCATATATGGACATAAAATTCTATATGGCCAAATATGTTTTCAGACATACGTATATGCATGACTTATCGGACTTATAGGAGATAATGACATAAGGCCCCATATAATTTTCAATATGGGTGAATGTGTACTCATTTTGTTATTTGCTAAATAAAACTCTTTCACACTGACCAATAGAAAAAATCATAAAAACATTTAAAAAAATTTGTTTTTCTATTAAAGCATAGTCCATACATGTTTGTGAAACGTCAGCATGCAACACATATTCGTGATATTGCTCAAAACATTTTTCAAACAAAATTGCATTTAACGTTATATAAACATACATACATATACATTACATTCTTACCTCTATAATTAAAACTTGAACATCTTCCTAGTTCTTCAAAAGTAACGAATCCTCTCGACACTTCTAAAATCCATCTTCCTGCAAAACAATGCAGTTAATTAACATTCTGAAATTTCACCATAGTCCAGTGTATATACGCGACAAATAAATCCGTGCTATTCTCTATTTTTAGAACGCAGCAAATCCAAGATGGCGTCCAAATCCTTGGACTGAATTTTCAGAGGCACCGTTTTCAGAGCTGACTTTCATTGCAGTGAATTTCCAGGAGTAACACGGTACGTGTTAATCCATCGTTTTCCCGCCATTTGTGATCACGTGGCTGAAATTTATTGCTGTGCTAAGTGCAATTAGGACGTTGGCCGGGCGGTCCATAGGAGTAATTACTCTTTACTAAGCAAAGCAATCAAAAACTCATCGCCAGAAAACCACATTTGAAATTCGTGTCAACGAAAATTTATGTCCCAGGTTGTTCCTTAAAGTTACATCAATCACCAGTGACTGCTCTGGTAAAGACATCAGCGAATCAAAACAAAACACATTTAAGAGGTCAGTAGGCCATGGTATACACATTTGTACACTTATATCAAAACTTAACGGAACGATACATATAGGCACTAATGGAGGATTAAACTTAATGGTCGTTAATCTGGTTATGTGAACCAATATGCAATGTGGTGATATTGCATTTGTCGTCATAGACCATATGTTGGTTCTGTATTATTCAATACTTTTTAGACATGGGTGATGGCTGCGAGATAAAACTGGTTCAAATGGATTTATTATTTATGAACGTAATGGAATTCTTGAATGTGATGAAAGGATCACAATACTGTTACCTAGGCAACGGCACTTTGGATACATAACGGAGGTATGACGGCACTTTTCTTTTGTAAAGAATTTTAAAGTAATATTTAGACCAGATTTTCCCTCGCAAATCGTCATGTTTTGTGCGAAATAATGAAATAAAAAGTTAGCTGACATTAACGAAATAAAACTGTTGTGCACATTTACATATGAAGAAGATGAATGATGTATTATATAGATAGACGATGGTTTTTATGGGACCATATATATGCTTTAAAACATTGTGTAATGATAACCAACTTTAATGACACTATATATACCGTAACTGAAAAGTTTAAAGTATGATAGTTACAAGTAATTAAGTTCTTCAATTTAAGCAGGGTTCCTATATATGAACTTTTTCCCATATCTACTATAGTCCACAACTTTCCAATACACCTGACAATTCCATGTTTTCGAGGACATTTTTTTCATTGTTTTTCTACAGGTGCAGAACTACCTGAAGTTCCTCACCTCCCTAAATGTCCAATTCTCTAGATGAAGATTCATTCTCTACAAAAGATAAGTTAGTAACTGTTAACATAAAGTAATTTCCAAAATTTGTAAAACGAAAAAAACTGCATTGCTGGCATTGATTTAGCAGGAAGGAGGACGTTTAACTTTAAACCTATACAACATGTTCTAAAAATCAGTTGAAATCCTATTTCATGACTCTGACCGTCTCCGTGGGACGTTCATGTCATCCATCTGGGTGGCCCACTTTAATTCTCGAGACTATACACCGAGGGAGATTCATTTCAAAGGCTTATCGTGTCCGATTTTCATGTATACAAGACTGCATGGATATCCCTGACAATGTCATTTGCATTCGTTAAAAAGAGTACGTGTGTGTTCCCATGACATACTCGGGCGGCCATGTTTTTTTTTTACCTTAGCATATCAGCCGATTATCATTGTGTCAGTTAACCAAGGGCCATCCATTCATGCCTATTTATAAAACGCCATATGGATACGTGTATACAGTATATACATTTGACGAGCTGCCATTTTTTTTTCTCAATCCTCCCGCATGATGAACATCAGGGATTGGCGTAAATTGAAATTCATATTAGATTCGCTACACCGATTAACAATGGCCGCCGATGATGGCGACAAAAGCCGGGATATCCCAGAAAGCACCGCGGCTCCCGTCATCCCCTTCGACGGCGGGACCTGCCGCCATTTTTGGCGTACTATTTTTCGAGTCTTATATGCCAATTCACCGTGTCTTAACAAAAGCAGGCTCGCCATTGGTCGCCTGAGCGTTGCTAATGTGCCAAAAGCGCCTCGAACCCACCATGGGCTTGTGACCTCCATCATTCGTCATCATCAAAGTCCTGCCAAATGTCAACCTTTGTTCCCAACAGTCAGTCATATCTGCTCGACTCTCACAGGCACACGGCTTAGGATCTGGGAGCCATGTTTTTGCACCCCTAGCCACGTCCCCCTGCGGAGATAGCCCTCATTTTCTGATTCCCTTATGCTCAGTTGACCAAATTTTGGTCAAATGTCAATCTGCTCTCCTCTCATCCCTCCATTGTGAAGGCTTTACGGTTTCGCTCTCTGAGCCCCCATCCCCTTAGTGTGCGATCCCCCTAAGTTTCGCCGATGCACGTGCGACGCATCAGGGTCCCCGAGGACCCGAGCCAAGGATCACGTGGAAAAGCACCGGCCTCATTTGCATAATATGGCGGGGTTCAAACCCCACCCCCATCCTCTTCTGGCATCCAATAATTGCTTTCAGGCAAAATCTGGTTAACATTTTGATTAGGGTATAGTGCTGTTGTTGTTCTTCTTCCGAGGGGTGGCAACTAGCGCCCCCTTTGCATACTCATTCTGCTGAGATAAACCAGTTAGGACACCTGGGATTTGAAATTTAAATTGATATTGATAAAATGATTTTTTTTCTCCTTTTGCAGATATGCTTTCGTCTTCGTATATGAAGTTATTATTGCGAGGCGGTGATATGTCCGATAGAAGAAGCTTGGATCAATAACGTCGTTGTTATGGCTCGATCAAACCGATGGAATTTTCTTTAAAAGGATGTTTCAGGCGCCATCTTGATCGTGCAGCACCTTTTTGGTAAACACATTTAAGAAATGTTCATCATATATGTAATATGGGAGTAGGATTGTGGATACTGTAGATCAAGAGCACCAGAACAAGTAGACTTTGGAATGACGAAAATAGTATTGGAATGATTTTGTTGTTTAGATGTGCATGGTTTTCAACTCTGTATACATATCTAAAAAATAAAAAAAAATTGTGCTGAAAATATGTTTAAAAGGGATCCATGGTCGCATATAGTGCACCATTTTCCATATACAGTATGTCTTAAAACATGTATATATGTACATATATATATATATATATATATATATATATCTATATATATATATATGTATAGATGTAAACGTGGACTTACTATGTGGTACATACTATAAATAATGTAAACATACATGTTCATATATACATATACTTAGGCATTCAATGTATATACACTGTATGTGCTATATTACAAGTAGTACTTTGAAAAATGTTCTTCAATACAACGGTATAAAACGTCAAATATGCATGTTTTCAGAATATATAGGGGGATAATATGGCCTTGTATAACATTTCCACTCGGGTAGAGTGATACATGAACATACAATATTAATATTTATGGAAAAGCATGCCATATACAGTATGTCCAATTTCTGATACAGTAATGTCCATTATACAGAATTCGCCATGTGGAATTCCGAATTTTCCATTTTGCATAGCGACACATAATATTTCTACCCGGCTATCGACCTCTACTATGGGAAATTGTATCCTTTTTAAGAGGCCCTTGTCACCATTTTCAAAGGGCATCTGTGCCACGGATGATCAGCATCACCTTGACTTTGAAGTTTCTAGCATGTATCAGGACCATGAAAAATTCTATTTGGCAGTTCCATGATTTTACTCAATATGAGATTTATAAATGTTGGCGTGACGGCTAACTTTTTTCAAGGTATCACAGCATACTTTCACATATACTGCCCTTTGCAAAAAAACAACTGGTGGACAAAATATATCGTGTTAAAAATGTTTTCCAAATTTTACCCTCGAATTTTGCAACTAGGGTATTTTGTCAAAATGTACAAAATCTTTTGGTTGGTGATCGGAATTTGGGTGCCACTTTTGTATCCTTCCTGCGGTGTTGCTTTAAACATTGGTCAGGCTTATTTGTTGCTGTTTTGTTAATTCATCTTAGACAAAAAAAAAAAAAAAAGCGCAGGTGTATAATATCCATATAAATAAGCTTGTGGGGGGAAAGGGATGGTTAATTTCCTCCCAGACATATCTTAGAAGAAAAAAAACATGAAATATTTGTAAGACGGGACACTGGTATTTTCCTTGAATGATTCCGGCCAGACCTTCTGCACGCTGCCATATTACCTGTTTTAACAAAGATGACTGTAAAGAGAAAGTCACGATGACGAGGCACAAGTTTGCAACAAGTGCTGAGTTCAGACACCGTCTTGTCAACTCAACTTTGCCAATGTGCCAAGACGATTGGCAAGTGATGGTAGCGCCACCGAGGAATGCCCACGTGCACCA
Organism: Julus scanicus; assembly: GCA_034698625.1. NCBI lineage: Eukaryota > Metazoa > Arthropoda > Diplopoda > Julida > Julidae > Julus > Julus scanicus. The sequence goes on along the minus strand of JAQGBW010000308.1, from coordinate 42,607 downwards.
CCAAGACCCCCTGCATAACATTACAACCACATTTTTCTAAAGGAATCCCTGCTAAAAAAATTCCAGCGCCATCTATGATGCAGTCTGTGCAAGTGTACCGAAACAAGATGGCGCCCAGATCTCTACAGCTCCCATCCTCTTGCATGTACTATGTGATTCATCCTGTATCACAGCCAGACGCGCAAGATTTACTATGACAGACTGACATGAAATTGGAATTTTGTGAATAATGTGTTGCCAAGAATAGTTCGGGCGAGGCGTTTCTTAACAATTTAAGCTATATTGAATGAGAAAGAGTAAAAAATTGCTGGATTTATGACTCGAATACCACTAACCAATAAAAAGTAAGCCAACTTTATAGAAATCATAAAAACGTTATTTGTTAATGGAATTTAATGAAAATTTGTTCAAATATTGTTTTTCTCTTTACTTTCGAATGGCCCTCGTTTACGTTTTTTTTAATGACGTAATCATTCGAATTTGTCTTTCAAAATGGCGTTCACTGAAGAAGAATGAACCGCAATAAGTTTTTTTTGCGTAAAATGAAAAATTACAGCGCTGTTTCAGGAGAAAGGTGCTAACTTTGAATACGAATTGAAATAGGGAATTTTTTGGTATTCTATTTAAGCACACTGTAAGGGCTGTAGCACTCAATTGTTCAATGAGAGACCGAATCCGCAGTAGTTTCAACACATATACAAATTTTCAATAAATTCCATTAACAAATAACCATTTTATGATTTTTATAAAGTTGGCTTACTTTTTATTAGCCCACCCTGTATATATATATATATATATATATATAAATCCAGGATTTTTCCACGAAGTTTTTCTTTTTTTAAAGTTAAAGCAATAAATATTTGAAATTTTGAAATATAATTTAGAGGTCTCCTCTAAAATAAGATTTCAGCTTGTTGTTATTGATTCCTATGAATTCAATATCAGCATTTGAGAATCATTCTCAATGTCAACAATGATGACAGACAAAATGATTGCTTTTGTATTTCCACATGCATGCAACGGTTAGAGGGTAGTTCATAAAGTATGTCAAAAATTTCATCAGCACATTGGATACACAGTGAAACTTGTGTGTGACTTGTGCCTCAACCGGTATGAGTGGACTGAATAAAAATCTTGCAGTGTGCAACCCCATGCGGAGGCTTTAACAAACAGCATTCACGGGTGGATAAATCGAAAAAGAAAAACAAAGATGTGACAGAAAAGCTTTATATATACGCTTTGGAGTTACTCCTAGATGGTGTCTAGCTATTCATTTGATTGTGCAAAAAAATTCTGCGAATATTTGAAGAAGGTCATCACGGGGGGGACGAGGGTGGTGTTAAGACGCTTCGTAACAAGGACAGCTGTATGAAGATGTCAACCTGTCCGAAACCGTACGAGTACTCCCTCGAATGCCATGTTTTCCATTTGTGTCTTGACAGGTGGCCAATGTAGAGAAAACGGTAACGAACTTGCCAAAAACCTGTGGAAATACAAGCATTCAACGATGGGGGACCAGAATTCTAAAAAGCATTTTCCACCAATGGAAACCGCAATGGGCACCCTCGTTCTAGGTACCGCCTCATCTTAGGGACTGATAACAGCGCCTCCAACGGAAGTTTATTGAGGTTTATTTGCCACTTTTAAATGTTTACGTGGAATACATTCTCATTTAAATTCATTTCTGATATAATATTGTGATTTCAAACTAACCATGAACATGAAATCTGCAGGGAACACATGTTACTTATTTTACAAATTTGGTGCAGTCACGGAATGGATTTCATCCTAACTAAAACCCGATTAACATAGAATTTATTTAAATGATTGTATACAAATTAGTTTTTAACTAGAATGGAAATTATTCCGTGACTACCATATATTTTTTGAAATGTTAACTGGACAAATTTGAAAACAAAATCTCTCATATAAGTTGTAGTCTCCGAATAGATTTCATCCAAGCTGAAAACCGATTAGGATAGAATTTATGTAAATTTGTATAATTTTATCGAAATCGGTTTTTAGCTAAGATTAAATCCATTATGCAACTACAACTTAGTGTGCACGTACATATGTATCCGAGGTTTTTAGAAATCTCAAATGGACGAATTTGAGGAAAAAAATCACGGAATGGATTTCAACCAAGCTCAAATTTCAGAAAGGATGAAATCCATTCTGCAACTACTGTTTGTTATTTGTTATTTTATATTTTTATGGCGTCGATGCCATACACTTTGAACATTGATCTTTACTACAGGGTGCTCATATTCGGATGTCAGACACCATCCCATATTGGATTACATGTTTCAAGCCAGTTATCAAGAGCTTCAAATTTCATGAGTATAAGCTTAACCTTAACGTTTGAGCTTAAGATGAAAAACAGTGATGTTAATTACAAACTTGTGTCAACATGGAAAGTACGACCTGGTGATACACCACATTCTGTTATAACACCAGTCAATGTTCTAAAAAACTATCTTGCCCTCATCATGACTCGGACCTAAAACCTCACGTAAATATTATTAGGAACACGATCACATTAGCTGTACTTTTGAATTCTCACGTACATGTAGCTCTGTCGTCACAGTTTGCCGAATTTTCAGGAAGAATAAAGAAAATTGGCCCTAAGAGGGTTTTGAATGGTTGACAAAAGAGAGGGCGCCCTGGATCGAGGCTAGACGTCCATGTTCGCACATTGAAGAAGGGCTGAACCCAGAAGACAGCTTCTTTAGACGGAAGACGGTGTTAGCGAGTGATTGATCGGTGTCCGTCCCCTGACAGCCGACACGAACCCGGGCTTAAAAGTAAAGCTCATTGGTAGCCCTCAACTGTCGTCGATTCACGGAGGCCTGAGCATAGACACACTGCCAAACACAATTACTACCAACAAGCAGCACTGAGATATGGCCAACATGCAGCGCCACCTACCCAATCCACTACTAGGGAAACGACCTTGCACCGACAAAGTGTTCCCAATTCAACATAGCGGTGTTTAATGCTCATTAAAGGATGTATACCAAATTTTGAAATTGGCAAATTGAGAAATGTATACATATGTGGCATGCAGTTTGTCAACACATTAGAATTTAGCATAATTATGCAAGGTGTTCAGAACATGGTAACTTTATCCATTACCATTACCATACAAAAGTAATTTTCAAAACATATGTACATTAGATGTCACATAAAATATAATATTGCCATATAATAAATTGGACCAAAATGGACCTGTTTATACCCTATGTGGCATGTTTGTCCATAAATGATTACATGTTTATATATGTATACATGGAACAATTCTGGCATAATTTGCCCTGTATAATATGTCCACCCTGGAGAAAACCTCTCCTTAAAAAAGGTACATATATGGTGTGCCGTAACAATTTGGCTCCTTATTTAGTGGCTCACAAGAATTTTTGGCAACATGTTGTGTGCTGCGAGTTGAAAAACTTGTGTCTGAACAGGTCTGAACTCACAGGGATATAATGCAAAATCTATGTGAAGTCAAAGCAAACAATTTGCCAACTAAGGTCTAGGCCCTACTCTATGGATTCTACTGAAGGTTTTGAGTGTTCTGACCAAACTTATAGTTTTCCCATAGGTTCTGCTATTTTCATAGTTGATTTTTACAAACTCCTATCATCTATATGTATTGACTTCATTCCAGATAATGTCTTTCGTCCTCACACACGGACTCTATTTATAGCCGGGTCTTTCTTTATTAAAAACTCTGCATCCTGCTTTTTATAGGCTCATTTATTGTCAAAAATTCGATTTAGTGTTTTAGTTATGCTATCTGCATTACACTCGATCAAGCACGAAGAAAATAGAAGAAAAAAAAGGATTGAAAAGAAATCGATGAAAAACTATTCAACTACCACTGCATAATAACGACACCAGAGGGCGCCACTGGGGTGAATGGGGCGCCCCAAAATTGAATTAAAACCAGAAGTGCAGAATAAATGAAAACGAGAGGGTTAGGATTGCTCTGGAGCATATTAGGTTTTATGGCAATCGGCATGATTGTTGAAAATGACCAAAAGTGACCAAAGGCCCCCGCCCTTTTGCTCCGTCTTTACCCTAGGCAAGCACTCTGATATCAAAAGGGTCAGCGCGTGTTAATCCATCACTAGCTGACCAACGGTGCCTTCCCCACGGTGGCGATGGTGGCGCCACTGCTGTTTCTAATCAGAGGCGCTGATGAAGGCTAATTAATAACGGTTTTTCCCATATAGCGTTAAACGGACGACATCCTTCTCTTTTAACGTCTTAATTACACATGTTAATTATTTTATAAACTAGGCTTTTACGAGCTTGCCACCTCATGAAGCGCAATGGAGCGATTTTAACTGATGCTGTTAAGTTAGGAGGTGGGAGAAGCGATTAATTACTATAGTTAGGACCGCATCAACGTTTTACTGGTGAAACCGTGATTGCTATATACTTGTTGTTGGTGACGACCCGATTGCACGAAGGGGAATTACCTTCATTCCGAAAGGGATGCAAACGCAATGGACACTTTTGGGCTTTCCACAACACCAACCACAAGTGGTTGACACAAGATTGCGCAATATACTGGAAAGCAATACTGATTGAATAGCAATTTCGATCACATTCTTAATTCGGGGAATATACAGTATTAGGTGAAATTTAAAAGTCAAATGAAGGTGACTCAAACTTTGGCCCGCGGGCCAAATCCGGCCCGCAGCGATATTTCATGTGGCCTGAACACTCAAACATTTCAAACAGGCTAACATGTGCACGTTATGCATGCCCAATATGGCTCTTAAGACCTAAATGCATTTCCAAAATGGCTCTTAAGACCTAAATGCATTTCATGGCTCAAAAGACCTAAATATGGTTTTAATATGGAGTTAAAATATGGCTCACCTTAAACATTTCCAACATGGCTGGTAAGACAGTCTTTTCAAATATGTGACTATGTTATAAACTTTTTTCCACCTTTCTCACATGGCTCTCAAGACCTAAAAAGCATTTCGAATCTGGCATCATTTCATTTGAAACCAAGCTAAGCCTCACAAATATTTACGCAGCGCATTCCGGATTATCGGACCACTGGATATTAGGATCAACCGCTTATTAAGGCCCAATAAACTACTAATAATCTTAAGTCAGACCGTTAACTGTAGTTAACGAGGTCAACCCAACCATACAAATATCATATCTCTTACTATCTTTTTATATATCTATTATAAATTACCAACAAATCCAAAAAACTAATAAAAATTGCCAGGTGGGTTGAGTCCCACAAAGCATATGGGTTAGTACATGTCCCCCCCCCCCCTTGCCCCCCGCTGTGGCTCCATCCTCCGGAATTTCCAGAATGTCGGGCATATCAAATTCTTCAGAAGTTGAAATATAATGTCGTTTAGGCCTAGGGCCTTCCGCGGCCCTTGTTTCTCATGGCACAGACGTGGCTGAGAGACCCGACTCCGCCAGCCTCCTCGCATATAAGCGGCATAGGCACCTTGTCTCCCAGTCGGCCCATTTGTCTTCATCCGCGTAGGTTCCCTGTATTGCCCCTTTGGGAACCTGCAACTACAATGGCTTAAAACAATGGGCAAAAGACTGGACGGCGACCAACATCCTAATTGAGGGCTCTATTTACCCTCGCTTCGGCTCCAGTCCGAATGTCTCGCAACTGTAGAAGGTCACTTTCGCAATCCGCCATGACACCCATGGACCACATACCCGCGAGGGTAATTAGAACCAGCTATATGGAATACCGACCAAAGTGCAATTTGTCCAAACTTGCCCCACGTGACCCAAAAAGGGTTTTCCTGCTTAGTTCCACGGTGGACCACACTCTTCGAATGTCATTTTTATGACTGTGGTGCTCATAAACTACGCTTAATTTAAAGTCATGGATCCGAACGACAATAATCGCAAACCCAATCAAGATTATGGATGGGTCGGATCTCCAAATATGGGCATTAAATCAGAAACACCACGGCCACCACGACCCAATGGTAGTGGTCGTAATGGACGACCCACACCTTACAACGCCAATTTCACTCCAATGTGGATCTCTGGTCCAGGCCTAGATCCGGGTCCAATACACCAGCCTGTGGACTGCAACTATGGTCCAACGATGACAACCATGTCCCAACAGCCCCAGGGGGTGCCATTAACACGTAAGTTATTCATATCTGCAGTGCCTCGTTTCATATCTAATTTTTTTCCTTAATGTTTGTGTCAAATTCCCATTATTAACTATCATCATCCTGTTGTTGTTTGTACTCTTTAATGACCCAATCAGGTTGCTGTTTTTATAGTAGCAAAATTTAATTTGATTAGTATATAATTAGTGAAATTGACCAATAAGATTTCAAAGTTAAATTCTAAATCAATGTCAGGATCGAAGTGTCATTTGCATAAACCAAAAATGTATTTTTCAGGATGTCATCATGCTTTGAAAAATGTTGAAAGTTCAAAGTTCAGTGCATTGTGTTCAAAGGTCCGCTTTGACACTTATGAAAACATGTGTGCCCTAGATCTCAATTCCATGTATAGCAACAGAATATAGAAAAAGGTTTTTTTTAGAAATAGAAGAGTAACCGAAAAGAAAACTTATCAGATCCTTGGGATTAGGGTCCATTTACACACGTCAGTTACGCCTCCGTTCAATTTGAAAACTGCCATGAAAAACAAAAACTGCACTGAAGAGGGCGTGTGTGAATGCTTCAGGGAAACTATATTTTCCTTATTTGAAATTCCGAAATTTCACTGATGTGTGTAAATGGACCTTAAGCATTGCAAAACTAATGAATGGTTGTGCAAGCTATATGTATATGATCCTATAGGCAAGTATTAGATCCCATATACCTAAAGGCCATGGAGGGAGTTCTGGTACTAGACATGCCATTCGTTACGTCTGTTTAGTGAATGTCAGGGTTATGACAAAATAATTTGTTCCTCGGATAATTCATCATCATCTCCCTGTTTATGGTGCTATAGGAATGCGACGTATGCCATGCAGTGCTAAAAGGGTTGTCATCTCGATTTTGCAGCGGAAAACAATGACATTTAGGAGCGTTTAATTGTTTTGTAAAGATCCATCAAGGGTGTTTATGAATCCCAGACAACTATCGAAGGGTACTTCCCCCTACATCAAATATATTTCTGTTAAGAAGTATTTTATCTACTATCCCTAAGCTGTTCAAAACATTTAATATGTCAATTTGCCCACTGTTTAAAAAAAAAAAAAAAAAAAAAAAAATAGCACACTGCAGAACATTATCAAAAGTTCACATTATTTTGTCAAGCCCTTGTACGATTCGTAATTAAAAGATTAAAATGGGTACATGATAAGTCGAGGGAAACACACTTGTCTGTTTCTGGTTAAATGACTTATTGGACGAAAATAGTCTGCATACAATTAAGTCAGTGCCTGCAAACAATAGACTAGTTCGAAGTGTAGAAAACCCCCTCTTATCTGTCCTGGTTGGGACTGAAGGTTGGTAAAGCAAGGGAGAACCGGTTAACCCCGAGTTTTTAAAATAATTTTAATAAAATTCACTTGACAACACATATAATTTAAACTGTTTTTTTTAGTAATTACCAAATTTATAAAATTAATTCTTATAGTTTTTCGAAATAATTTATTAAAAATGTTTCTAATTATGAGGATTTTTACTGTACTTCAATACAGCATGGTTCCCTTGTTTTCACCGTATTTCGAACTAACCTTCTAAAATAGTCATTTTGTGACCTATAGCCTCACAGCCTCAGAATATAGGTCACAGGCGAACTGAAAGCCCAAACCGAAATCTAATCCCATCCTCAGACAATCCTATTCATTATCAAACATGTCCATCGTTGGTCGTGGCGCCAATAAGCCTACTGTATGAAATATTGCCCTAACTCTACGGTGCCATCTTGGGGGTAGTTTCCGAGGTGGTATACAGAAAATCCAAAAAGCAAAAAAAAATATCATTAAAATGGAAAAAAAAAAGTTTCAGCTGGACAATCTCATGCATGTTAAAAAACCTATTAGTTAAATTAGTAGACAATAGCCAAGTAGAAGAAGGATAATTTCACTGATGAAATTAGAAGACAAGAAGATAATTAGGCGGATGTGGGCAACTTTTTCATCCTGTGCTCATCTCTAAGTGTGCTCAAAGGCAAACCTTGGAGATCCAGGATTCGAGACCTCCTACGTCTAGTACACCATTTTTTTTTTATTATTTGGTCTTGCTTGAATTCGTGATGAGGCCTCCCTCTTGCGGTGCAACAACAATAAGATGATATGATTTTCTGCTCGAGAGTAAAGAAGTTCATGTTTGGCTCATTAACTATATGGCTCGGCTTATTCTTCACTGTCACGGTTGCCAAAACGGGCGAAGGCCGCCATGTTGCCAAAAAGCCCCTCGTGTAAAGTGGGGGTAATTATTACGTAATATGTCAAGTAGTGACGCTTCTTCGTCCGTGCCTTAATTCGCCCGAAAGAAGGGCTTTGATTAATACACGACACCGTTTTAAAGACCATTAAAAACGGATTTGCCCTGCAGTTGAAATATTAAGTCTGTCTGGGAAGCAATAAACAGCATGGGTCAAATCATGCCACGCACTTCAAGACTCCATAATCTGTCTCGACCAAATAAAAAAAAGGATCTCCTATCAGACAAAAGCCTATACTGACAGTGAATATATTACTTTTGAAAAATGACAATTTGTCACCCTGCTTGATTTGTTCACTTGCTCGTGTGATCTGCTATACGTGTGGGGTTGACCAGAAAACAAACAAATTCAGCATTTATCACATCTGCTTTTTAAGTAGAAATGTATGATTACAGAGTTCAATATCATTTTGTTCAACATCAAAGGGCAGGTTAGACAAAAACTGTGTACAATTATCATTTTAAAAACCTAATAAATTATCGTAAATTAATTCTATAATGCAGTATGCAATGGGAGGTGGATCTAAACCGTTTATATACAGTATCAAATGCAGTTGTAAGACAACAAAAACTGCATTAATTACTATCCTGTAAGAATAATTCAGCCTTTTAGGTGGTTGAGCTCTGCAAAGTTAAGTTTTTTTTTACACATTTCGAGTTCCATGTTCTCCATCTAAATTTTTTGGGGAAAAAGTTTTGATAAGTCTCAGCCTACACTGTACGCGTTTCCTCATAACAAATTGCCATCAGTTTCATCCCCACTCGACAAAAGGCAAGAAAAGACAAAAAAACAGCGTGTACAAACGTCTTAAGCATGTGGGAGAAGAAAAAAAAAGGAGCAAAGACAATAGGAAGATCTCTCGGCCCAATAGCTAAGGCGTTGCGACCAAAAACTAATCCCGATTTCGGCTCTCTTTGATTGTTTTGCAAAAGAGATCCATCAAGCGTGAACCGCCATCTTAGGCCTATGGCTTGTCTTTGGTCTCTTATAAAAGCTCACCCTGCACGTTCGACCAGAAAAAACAAAAGGGACAAATGCCTCACATTCATCCAGCAAAACAAATGGGTGTCTTTTTCGGCTTAAGCCTATATATTCACTGCATTTTTTGTTTTGTTTTGTCGCCAAGAACAAACAAAACCGTTTTCAAAACATGACAACTATGTCCAGAGCCAAAAAACACGCTTTTTTGTTACTCGTGTTTTCCTGGCGGCATTTGACTCGCAATTTGGGAGGGCGGAAATTTAATGAGTTTAAAATTAGTAAAAACAACGAATTCGCAGTAAAAAAAAAATGGTCCAAAAATGTATTTTTAATGATGCTACTTAGTTGTTTGTTTGGTTTTTCCCAAAACATTTTCCACCGCATGAAATAATTATGTATTTTTTGGCGGCAAAGAACTACTAGCATGTACCAACTTGTTTTTCTGGCGTTACATGTATACAAACAAATACCGCTGATAAGACCAATTCTCGAAAAAAAAAAAAAATTGCGTGCATGCAACTCAAAAGATTGAGATACCAATTTTACATCTAATTTTGGACACCCTGTAATCCTGTGTTGCTATATCTCCTTCGAAAATATGGTATAGTTTTCCATATTATTGGAAAAATTACTTTGTAATAAATTTTTTTACTATTTTGCATTTCCAGGCGGCCATTTTCAAACAAGTCTCAAGAGCTCGGATACAATGGACACTTGTAAGCGTGCCAGGACAGCTTACTCCACCTGGCAGTTGGTGGAACTGGAGAAAGAGTTCCACAGCAACCAGTACCTGTGCAGACCGAGGCGACTCGAAATGGCGTCCATGTTGCGTCTCCAAGAAAAACAAATAAAAATTTGGTTCCAAAACAGACGCATGAAAAACAAGAAGCTTCGCAAACCTGAGGACGCGCCTGAGTTAATTTCCCCGAACAGGTCTCGGGGTAAGATCATAATTAAGAAGTCTCTCATGTACCCTGGGCCCAGTTTTCCAACAAACAATTTTGGTCATTCTGGCGACATCCAATCTTCGTGCATCTACGACCTCGACGCAAAAACACAAGTGACCCAGTCGGTGGACCAGTTGAACAGAATAAATGACCTCGAGTCATGTGCTCATCAAAGCAACGGGATTCTCGTGAAAAACGAGGAAACGAGAGAAAGGCCATCATGCGACTATGTCATGCAAAATAATAATTACACTAATCTCCAATTAGGCCCGAATGTCTATCAAGGGACTCCCAATGACGTCAACTCGTCATTCCGATACCCGGAATGGTCAAACGGAACACATCAGCAAGAGGGAATGTATTCCAATCAAAACTCCATTCAGAGGGGACTTAACTGGATTCAAAGCAATAATGAGTTTTCAGAATACAATCCATATGAAGATGATGAAATCCAACAGTTCGAGCATAAGGATTAAAGTGTTAATCCACTCCTCCAAACTACTAATTAAGCATCGTAAATTGGATATCTGACAATTCAAGCTTTTTTTTTCAAGTTTGTGCTCAAAACTGATGATTTTATTAGCTTCATGTTAATATCAGGGATCAGTGGCGGCTCGTAGGAAAATTACTGGGGGTGTTGCGGAGTAATTCTGTGAAGTACGACAGTAGTGACTGCGGGAGCGACAGTGCTCTTTTCCTCGCTGCCTGGCTTGCAGCTTTCTATGTGCGCATGCGCACAACAGTTAAACACCTCACAGCTGGAACTGTGAAACGCGCAGTTCCATACAATTTTTTTAAATCTTTTTTTTCATCGACTGTGGGATATCTAAAGAGTATATTGAATTAAAGAATAGAATAGAATACATTTTATTACAACCATTTGAGCACTTTACAGATCTGTCCTGAAGTTCACAATTTGAACTTGTATGGGGCAAGATTTGATTATGCTACAATTTATATTTATAATTGTTTATTTGTTATTACACTATAATATATTCATGTTATCATGTTAAGCAGCATCCATTTATGAGATATAATTTCACTCCTTTGTTTAGCACTCCAATCTTCTGAATTTTTTAAATTTCATTAGGTAATTTGTTAAATATTGATGGTATTATATAATTTCTTACTTTTCTCCCACATGCATTGTTAGCAAAAGGCATGCATGCTATAACTGTAAGTTGTATACCTCAGAATGCTTGCTTTCCTTTTCACCATTTGTTTATACTTTCTCTTAATTGATTTATTTACTTAATATACATAAGTAGATCTTTTAACAACTCAGCTGTATTCACTTGCTTTTGATTTTTGAATAAAATTGTTATGACTTTATTTTGGGTCCTTTGTAATTGTTTATAAGGAGGGGCGATGCAAAACCATATAGTACAGTTAAAACTCGATTATCCAGATCCTCAATTATCTGGACGTGTGGAGCAAAGATTTTTTTTAAAGGTGCGTATGCACGAAACAAAAGATTAAGACACACGAAACATACACATGCTACCTTAATGTATACCTGTAAAGCCCGATCTCCTGAATTGAAAGACGACCAATTCTTTTAAAAATGAACAATGATAGCTATAGTTGCATTTATAAAAGAATAATAGCGTCACAGTAAAAGTTTATTAAGTCTGTATATCAGTCTGACCGCCTTGTCAGAAAGGTGAAACATGGTGTACCAGTTTTGGGATGCATTTTTTAATATTATGCTGTATGAATGCTGTCTGATATAATGAAAGTTATGCAAAATAAAGTTATTTAATTCAGCTGCTGATCACTTTTGAAATTTACCTTCGATTTTTCTCCAGGACTTGGCTTCTTGTTACTGCAAAAATAGTGTGACATGTTGCTACAAAATGGTGCACTCGGTTAACATTTGGAATCAAGAAATGGAAAAAGCCTGTAGCAAATTATTTGCATCATTCCCAAATACCATGAAAAGACAAGGCATGAATTTCCTAAGCTTTATAATTAATTCTTCAATATGTGGTTTGTCTGTCCAACTTGAATCGATTCCAAAACCAAGATACTTGTCTGATTCACTTTAGTTAACCTTGATCATGTCATTTTACAATTTATGTTATTGCAAGTGGCCTCATGAATATATATCCCTCTCCACAATACGAAACACCATACGAAAGATTTCCAAAATCACTAATTGTCCCATCTATCCAGGTGGCCACCTTTCTATCCTTCATGTAAGTTCTTCAGGATATTTAGTATTTTCCCACAAGTCCTAGATCACTACATTTTCTAAATAACATTTCATGAGTAATGCTGTGAAGCACGCCAGTCGTCTTTTCCTCACAGCCTGGCTTGCAGCTTCCTATGCGCGCATGCGCACAACAGTCAAACACCTCGCTACTGGAGCTGTGAAAAGCACAGTTCCATACAATTTTTTTAAAATCTTTTTTCATCAACTGGGGGATGGCTAAATAGTAAATTAAAGAATAGATTAAAAAGAATTAAAGAAAAAATGACTCAATATATTAATTGCGAAGAAAATCGGCTAAATATTTTAGTGAAATCCCCGTGAGCATGCGCTATTGGTTACCATTAGCAAATGTCTCTAAATTAATATACTCACAAGTGAACAGATTTTAAAAGAAGTTAGCAGATTAATTTTTCTGCTATCCGGCTTTAATTGTTAATAAAATCAATCAGTGTCTTGCGTAATCATTACAAATCATACTGTGATACTCGTATAAAGTAAGGGTTCAATAAAATTGTGGTTTGGTAAGCAATTTGTAAACTTTTTTTTGTTATACTATATGCATTAGCTCAATTTATTTTTTATTTAAATAAAATAAACGTAAATATAGATTTGTATAATCGTTTACGTATAAGTTTGTCAACTTTGAAAATGTGTCCCAGGTGTTTGGCAGGCTTGGTCAAACCCCTTTTTTTGAGGAGGACTGCAGGGTATAGTGTAAATGAATAACATGGGCGGAGATCCGGGTGGTCATCACCGATCCTTCTTCCCTCCTGGCCGTACCTCACTGACCACTGGTCACCCGAGTGCCGATGGCTTAATTGCCCATTCGTTTTTGCATTCAGAAATATTTGAAACAAGGAAAACGCGTGGGAAAACATCCAAAAATTCGGTTTCTCAGCAGGAGTGTATTCAGAAGACGACTGGGACTGGCCATTAACTCCGTTAGAGCTTCACACTTGTTCTTTTGTACTGAAAAATGACCACACCGACCACTGGACTTTCCCACGCACTAACTGCTCAATACAAACACCTGAGTGTTATTCAAAAGCAATTCAGCACCGGTTAATTTTCTTTCAAAACTATTCATAATCGGAATTTAATGGCCCATACTAACCCATACACAAAACAGTTTTGACAGGTTGGTGTCCTTAACAGCATAATAATTTATAAATCAAATAATATGCCTGTTAACTGCCATTAAAATAAACGTATGTTTGTGTCCAATTGAAAAAATTCAAGTGAATTTCCAGGATTTTAAGGTTCATCCCTTGAATTTTCAAGGAATCCTCCTGAAACAAGACAAGCTTGTTTTGAACACCATGTAATAAATTAACGCGGCGCTGCAACAAAGTGTTACCGTATTTTGTCTACCTGCCATCATGAAAGAGTATTAGTTATATTCTAGTTGCACAAATAGCCAATGGGCATTTGGGTCAGTGATAAATGCCATCTTGCGGTGGGTTTTCCCGTTCAACCTGTCTCCCTGGAAAAATGTGGACGTCGTCCGGCAAGGGTCATTTGATTTATCGGACCTTTAACACGATGGTCACTCCTTGGAATCTATTGAGTCGTCGCCTGTCCGTCTGTCCACTTTTAATAATAACACACGCACGTAATGCAGGGTGGACAGCGCATTATAAACGCCGGAATACATAATTGGGCATTGGCACGTCATTTGGCGATATTTATCGAGGGGAAGACACGTAGCCAATGACATGACGCGAAATATCCTCTTTTTATCCCATGGACATCGTGATTCATGGAGCTTTGAGCGATGTTGGACAGCGGTCACTTCTGGTCGTCAACACCAGATTTTTATTTGTGATTTTCCTATACCATCAAACCTTTACATTTTAATATTCAATTTGAGTTTGAATTGATACGATATAAAACCAAACAAAACGTTTTCAACAATGGCTTTCATTTCAATGAATGATTTATTAATGTAGTATCATTTTCTAAAACTTTTGGTGATACAGGATAGAGAACTGGGACTTTTTTTTAACTTCTTTATCCAAACTATGCACTTTGGTGGAGGAAATCACTTGGCTAAGAAAACCTACATAGTTTTAAACGATGGAAAAAAAATTTCATCATTTTATGACAAGTAAAATTTGGATTGACAGCAAAGACAATTTTATGAACTATTTCATATAAAAGTGTCTAAATTGGAACGTTTAAAATTTGAAAATTAAATTCACAACAAAATTGCAAAATTTCCTTAATGGGCTTATCGTATAGGAAAATTTCAAGGCTCATCCTTTAAATTCCCACGACCAATTGCCACATTATTTTCCAAAATTCAAGTATATTTCCAAATTTGCAGATTTATGTATGGGCACCCAATATAAGTATTTTTCAACCTTTTTCAGCTCAAGGCATACTACATTACCTAAAATTGTCGATTCACACTTAACAAGGGAAGACAATTGTCACTGCACACCATACCTTTTTTAGGGAGACGTTTTCTATACTTTTCGCAATAGAATAATGAAAAATAATGCTTGGAATATAATAAAATGGTGGAATAAAATAATAATAACCATTAATAATATTTTCCATCTACGATTAACATAGAAGATAATTTTTTCAATCATCTCACAAACTTTTGCGGCATATTTCATTGAAATATGCTTGTTGAAATAGTTTGTTGAAAACGCCTCATTATACAATAATTTACGATAATAACTTACAACTTTATCGTTGCGTTATTTTAACCTAGATTTTGCCTAACCAGACCTAAGCTAACGTATCCAAACAAAATGAGAAATTTCGTATTTCACATTACTAATTTTCTTAAACTTTAATCCACGTTTGTATATATTCATCTTTCAACTTTAAAAAATCGTATTAACTATCACGTAAAAACTGCCAAGAAAAAAAGTTCTCCAACCACAGTCAAAAATGGCAAAAGTTCTTTCTTCTCCAAGATCGTTTTAAAAACGCGTGACGGTCACCATGTAAAGACTTGCTGGAATTGACCAAGTACACGAACTGAATCGGTTGAGATTAGGCCGCGTTAAGGCATATTGGCAGCCCAGAAAACCCTTCTTTTGATGTCTATTTTACGAAATAAGCTTTTCGCCAGACTTTCTTTTTCCGTCTCATCTAAGCCATTGCACGCTGCGATCTTCGCTTAGATCGAAAAAGAGAAAGTGGTGGGAGTTTCATATAAGAAAAAGAAAAAGTCGAAGGATAGGGAGAGAAGAAGAAGAAGAAAAAAACCAGCGAAACTTAAAGAAAAGCATCGTGAATGAAGGAGAAGAAGGAGTGGGGGTTGAGAAAAAAAAAACATGCAGCTCTGGAGAAAAAAGCTAAAAAATCCAGGGTAGCTTTTTGAAGAAGAACAACATTTCCTGAAAATGGAAACCAACGAAGCGAACCGCAGATATTGATCTTATGAGGAGGGGAGAAGAAGATGAAAAAAAAATACTACAAGAGGCAAAGAAGAAGAAGACGAAATTCGCACTTTTCTCTTTGTTATTCGCCATCAAAAACAGCAGAATCCGAGGCACCGACTAATTTGATATTGGCGGCACGGCTCTCGGATTTTCGCAAAAAGATTTTCATCGAGGATATAAAAAAAAACAGGATAAATGAGCGAGAATTAACGCCCTTGTTACGGTGGATGGAAGCCATGATCAACGATAGCCCATTTCGGCACCCAGAAATATCGATCTGTGGCTTATACGAGGCTTATCAACAAAAAATTCACTTCAAATTAGCCCAAAGGCTTATATTATTAACATGTCAACTTGGTCAAGACATATACGTGTCAGGAGTAATATAACTTTCAAGTCCACCCTTGCATTGCCATGTATAGGAGTCCAGGATCTTCATTTTTCAATTGTGTTACATGTGACTACCTTACATGTAAATATAATATTTTTTAAACTATTTTTAGACTAATTACAACAGGCAAATTTCCAAAGTAAACGTATCAAGCTTACGAGTCAAATACTTGCATTTTTCCCCCAAATGTCTTACAAGATGGTCAAGTTGTGTAATGTCTATTGTTAGTAATCCTATGGTTCTAATTTTTTTTTATAATATTAACCAGGAGCAATACAACTTTTGAATGTCAAATTTAAAAAGTCAACATAGTGCTGCAATTCAAGCACCTTCATTTTTCAATGGTGTCACGTGACGTTCAACATTCTATTAATTATTTTTATAATACTAATTGATTGAACATACAAATTGAAAATGTTTTTAGGATACTAATCAGGAGAACTTTAAATCTTTTCACCTTAAAATCTATGAAACGTGACGAGTTAACTCATGGAAAAACTTTATAAACACACTAAAAACTATGAAACTTAACGAGTTAACTCATGTAAATTGCTAAGATATACATGACTAAAAACAAAGAAATTTATACCTCAAAATAGCGTAAAATTATTTAAGGTAAAATATTAAATCTTGGTTTAAACCTACATTTTGAAGTATTTTACTGTAGGCTATGTTCTAGAAAATCCCAGGCAATAAATAAAAATCATGATAAAATTTATGACCTAGCAAGATAAGATCAATGAAGCTTTAAAAGTGTTCCAGAATAGCAAATATGATTCAAATTGATAGCTTAGTAAAAAAATATCTCTTATGTTTAAATTGAGCACCTCTTTGCCCCTGAAAGACTGCAATCACTTATGACCCTCACGTCATGAGTGATTGCCTCGAGAGAAATTTCCCCTTGAAATACATTTAAAATCCTAAAAAAAGATATTCTCATAACTGGTTGCACCAAGTTTGACTACACACATAACATCGATTAAAGATAACGGCTCGTTAAATCACGTTTTTTCATGGCAACTGATAGACAAGTATCATCTGATAAGAAGTAAGCAGGATACTGTATGAAGTGAAGGAACAAACGTTGCTAATCAAAAGGTCATCGATCATAATTTAACCAGAGATGATTTTTTTTCTAACAGGCTTTTTTTATGTTTTTTAGGATTTTTTATGTTTATGTTTAGAGATTTAGACGCAAAGAAAAATAACAGTTACTGCATGTAGTAATTTTAAGACACTTATTAAGTAACTTTAAAAACTATCAATCGTGTTACTTTATCATATCTAAACAAAGTTAAAATCAAGTTGGTGAGGAATTTTTCATTGACCTCTTGAGAGGTTCTCGCCAGTCAAAGAGTAGCTAGCCAGAAGCACCTTTATGGCATTTAAATGGATATGTTGACACTTGAGAGTAAATGCAGGGTGTCCAATACATTTACTGTACAGTTTGAAATTCAAGCATAATTCCAAGATTCCAAGGTGGTCCTTTACATTTTCAAGTACCTCTCGCAAGAATAATCACCATATTTGTTATAAGAGTAAGCAATTTTTTTAGAGAATTTAAATTGTTTTTTATACAAATTTCTCCTATTAATCGAAATTTCTCGACACAGGCATGAAATTCATTCATCGTTTAACACGAATTTCAAGCATTCATCACAACTTCTTTGAGGTGATAAAAATCAAGCATATTTCCCGATTTTCAATGCTTGTGGACAGACACCCTGAAATACTAGCGAGAACCTTTAGAGATACTTTGGATAGTAGTTACTCGCCAATGGGCTCACCTCTTAAAGTAGAGGTGTCTCGAGAGATTTTCGTCAGTATTTATTATGCATCAACATGTGCCTATTTCCGCAAATAAAATATAAATGTGCTTCCCCCACTTAAAGAGTAAATACTGGCGAGAACCTCTCGAGATGCTCTAGATAATAGCAGTTACTAGCCAATCACTAGAGTTAAATAAGGGTTTTTTTCCTTAGCAGAAGTACTGTAACTTCTGAATGCGACCATCTTAAGTACATGCACCATTACTTGTGGCAAGTTCAAGGATCATTCGAGAATACCATTCCTATTGTGACCTATGACCTCGACTCAAAATTGATATCGTTCAGCAGGAAGATGAAAATGGGTTGCAGCACTTAACGAGAGGTTTACATCCCGCTGGGAGACACGATCGGACGCTGGGTGGCGCTGGGGCGGACAACAACAAAAAAACTTGCAATAAATCAGAAGTTAGTTTGGCAAGTTTGACGGAGTTGAAGATTTGAGTTGACGTGGGAGGTCTGCTTGTTTATATATATTTATATTGTTGAAGAGTAAATACTTAGGCCTAAGCATGCTTCTGTAACATGATCGAAAATAGCTGGCAACATTGCCAACACTGGGAATACATCAATGTTGGATTTTTTTTAAATGAAAAACTCATCCTTTCAACTCCATCGTTGTTTTGATGAATCCACCGCAATGCATTGCAACTGATATCAATTAATAACGCAGATTATTAATTGGGCTTCAAAGCCTTTTGACAGCCGTAGCAATTTACATGGAAGATGTATGAACATGTAAAAATTAGGCAATAGGTAGAAGATGGGGTGGGGGATGAAAATTGAGGGTTTAAAAGGTGGTTGAGGGCAAGTCAGCCAACAACTACAAAAAAAATCCAAAATTTGCAATTTGACAAATGTGAAGTTTCGTGCAACTTAATCAACGGCGATGCGTGGCGCCATCTAGTTAGTTGAGAATATTTTACGTGTCCCGCCATGGGATTAAAATAACGGATAGGACCACGATATAGGGTGGGTGGGCCATTGAGGAATTTATGACAAGGTCTAATGAATGTTGAGGTCTGAACCTGTTCGGAGAATACAGGTCGAACGCCGGAACCAGAGGTCAAAGGTAAAGGAACCCGTGGAGAATGAGATAGCGGATTTTGCAGTTCTGGGAGCCCAGCTTTACTAATTAAAAAATCACCTCTTTGTAAATATTTTATGTAATATGTACCCATGTTTCGTGAGATGGACACGTACAATCAACAAATGTTACGTGTTTCGGGACCATTCGCACAATAGTCACTATTGTTTTAAATGCATTTTATGAAACCCAACAATGGAATTTATGTAAACACCAATTTGGACGTATCAACATTTTATAAAATAAATTACAACTTTTTCGTTAAGTTTGATCCGCAGTCGCTAATTGGCTATTAAATTAAATGGAAATTAGTTATTCTTACTTTTTAGTGAATCCTTATGATATAGCCTAGTTGCCACAGTCATATTTAAAAGACCATCACCTAAAAAAGAAAATGATTCCAATTAAAATTCATATTAGAGTAATGCACAAGATTATTGGTTTAATAATAGATTATGCAAATTTTCACAAGATACACATTGTTTTTTGAATATATATTTACAGTTATGCAGCTCAAGCAAATATACAGAATAGCATAAATTTAATAAAAAAATGATAGAATAAGAAAAAATAAAGTGTAACACAACATGGAAAAAAACGATGCATTAATGTGAATTCCAAGATTAATTTTTAAAAAAGTTAGTGGTAATTTGTGAAAAACCCCATACAAAAAAATATATATATTCAATTTTGAACGATGTCAAATTTGTTGTCAAAATTTCTGATATCTAAAATAAATATTTAAACCAATTAAAGACAAAAAATGTTTTCGCGTATGATTTTTTTATAATAATTTAAATTTTTTTTAAAATTATTAATAAAAAACTAGTTATACATTGCATAACTTTAATTAATAGTTTAATAAATCTTCACTTTGCACCGAACATCAATGCTCAATGGAATTAAAGATGATGACAGATTATTACTGAACAATTGCAGAATGCCTCAGAATTTACTAAAAAAAAAAAAAACACTAAATGGACTATTCTATAAATCAAGGCCCTACAACAGCAGCAGCAGCACAGCCAGCAGTTACTCTCATTACTTATATATAGTTTTTTTTCTCAACAACTCTGCCATAACTCCTGCATTATCGTTACAATTTCTACACACACGCATCAAAACTAAATAAAATCTGATCGTCTCAATGGCAGTAGGCCTACCTCAAATTTTATTAAAAAAAAAAAAAAAAAAAAAAAAGCAAGCCTGACTCTGGGGCTAGCATAGGTCTATAGCACTAGACGACAGTGGAGTACAATGAAGAAATGAATTATGGAGTTGATGAAATGTGTATCGAAAAATACCATTCTGGAAGATCAATCCGAAGGAGGAAACCTCGTATAAGGAGAAGAAGAAAAAAAATAGATTGTTTAATATTAAAGTATAGAAATAGCTGCTTCTGCCGCTCGCGAGAGAAAGATCTCATCACACCAAATCTACGAATGCATCTTTTCTCATCTCCGAAAATCCCATTTTTAATCTAACGAACGCTGGTAAAAAAAAAATCCGATATGGGGGAAACAGGCAGGGAGGTATAGGGGGATCTGGGGGCGATGACTAGATTGTCACACGAGCATTTCTATGGACTTCATAGGCAATCTCATTGCTAACAATATTGGGTGATCGCGCATGATTGGAATGAGCGAAGGGGATACACAAAAATGAAGGGGGGGACGAGAAAAAAAAAAGTAAGACCATGCAAAATCATATCAAAGCTTGATGAAAACTAGCTCTCCATTCAGAGTGAAGCAAGCGTCTAGTCCCGAATAAAGTTAACGCCTATTGGACATTTTAAGGCAAAATCATCTTTTCCAAAATCAGCAAGTAGTAACCATAAACCCTGATGCAAAAAAATTATATGAACCCAAGAATATCCACACTATGACCCTTGCTGATCTTTTTGTTTAAATGCCATTCATCGTGCAAGATATATAAAAATCAAGGCAGTATTTGCATTAAAGGGAATAATTGACCATGTTATGCAAATGTACATAGAGTGGACCTCTATACTTGTCATCTCTATACATGGAATAAACTAAAATTGAAATAATCAGTTTCCAGCCTCGAATCTGATACGTATATAAATACAAATTTAACTAGAATTTTACCTCAAAATTTGATGATCGATGTCGTTTTGTTACATTATACCCGACGATTCAATATATATAGTGCTCGATTTAGCAAAGAACATGTCCAATGGTGTCGGTATCTGTCTGAGAAGTATTTTTTAAATTTGGAAAAGTAGCCAATCACATTATAACGTTGAATTAAATTCACATGTGGTGGAGGAATTTTCGTGACGAATATTGAATTTCACAACTACATATAGGGACTGGCAAAAATACTGTAATGAATACAAATGAAATATACTACATTCATTTACTTTTAACTCTTTGAGTTACAACAAATGGAGGTTAGAATATACCTCATTTTTAAATGTTTGTCCATGGTCATATAAAGTGATTATATATTCAGCTGAAGTCGATGAAGTTTATAAGATTAATATTATTTTTTGTAAAATACCCCCAACGAGGTTTTATTAAGTTGAAATTGCCATTGTTTTTTTAAAATTTGTTTGTGCAACCAGTTTCATGCTGTGAATTCCAGCGTTTGATGTGCCGTGACAATTTGAGGCCAAGTTTATTGTGCCTTAAGTTGAAAAACACTGCTTTAAGACAATGAACGTCCCCACTAACCCCTTAATGGCATTTCGATTATTAAAGAAAGTCGATGGATAGATTTGGAACCGCCAGATGGCGCCTTTTACAATCTACAGCGCATGGTCACAGCACGCCTCCCCATTGGCTGCTGGGGTCGACGGTTTAGCACGCGCATTTGTATGTATTTCTATTTGGTGGATCCCCTGTTTTCAGAGCGAGGGGTAAATGGATTCGGATTGATCCCCTGGTGGTGGGTGTTGCTCTCTACGCTCCATAGGCATAGCAGCTTCCTCTAGCTTTTGCAATGTTTCAACTTCCTGCCAATATTGATTTCGTATTTTGCGAGGGCAAACTCAGTCGAGGCCCTGATAAAACCCGAGCTGTATATATTATATGAAAACATCAAAGCATATACAGTGTCGGAAATTCGCAAAAATCAATAGTTTGGAGCGCCGTAGCTCAAATCACGTCTCAAAATCCTCTCGCCTGTAGATACAGGAGTTACTAAGGGGGTAAATACGGATGGCGAGGGGTTTGCCACAGAAGGGTGGCTAGAAAAATCACACATACGCCAACAACTGAATTATTATATGTATAAATAAAAAAGTGGGGGTAGTAAAAGCCGCCATATTGGAATGGATCTATTGAAAAGCGCCGATGGCAAAGGGCCAGAAAACGAGAAACTCAATTTGAAAGTCTAAAAAGATTTTTCTGCGAATTTCCTTCGCGTTTTATATATATGGCCGAGTTTTTCATCTTCCTTGATGACTTCTTTTGATCTGGATTTTCAAATTTTCTATTCGGTCCCTAAAGGGAGCATTCTTAATATACAAACGAGCCAGGAAAAAACGCGGGTAAGGATGATGAAAAAATACGACCGCCATCTTGAACCCCGCTTATTATTTTATAATATATTCATCTATCATAAAAATTGCCATTCAACTCCCAAAGATCACAATTTTTTTTGTATTTTTAAAAAAATAAATAAAAGTATACGCGAGATGCTCGGATGAATCTATGAAAAATTTAATTCCCTTTAGGGTGATGCACGGCCGATTTATGTATCCAACCGAAATGCACATGAAATTTAAATTTCAGAAAGCTTGCAGTTTTATAGATCATATCTAAGGCCAACAATTTTCCGGATTAAATAAACATATTCGTGAGCTTCCAGTCTGGTAACATGTACCAAAAGGCGGCGCTGATAGTACTTAAGGCTCCACATCCATTTATACAAACATTGGTCTGTTGTACTTTAACCAATATACATACCTGAATTCAGAGAGCACCATAAGTGTATCTCCAAAATTTCTCCCAAAACCCGCTAACCATCAACATTTTTCTATTATATCCTCTAAAACAATCTAAAACTACCACATTTATTCAAAGACTATCATCAAAACTATCACTTTTTTCTAGAATATCTTTTAAAACTACCAAATTTTACTAGAATATCCTCTAAAATGGCCACATTTATTGTAGATTATCATTTAAAATCAAGAATAAAGGATATTAAAGTAAATTACTTGAATATCATTTAAAATTCCACATTTTATTCGAATATCCTCTAAAATTACCCCACCTTTCTAGGTTTTCTAAAAAAATTACCACACGTCCATCCAAATATTTGCTCAAGCAATGTAATTTTCGTCTACAGTACATGCACATCCTCACACCATGTCATAACTCATAAGTAATAGAAATTTAACTTTATACATAAACTGTCAAAATTTCCAACAGCATTGAAAAATCCACAAATTTCAAGAATGCACAATTCTTGATTTTTCAGTTTGGTCTGAAGTCCCCATGACCTAATTTACTAAACTGTTTTATGCTGAAAATGTGGTGGGAAGAAAACCACCCCAGCTCTATAGCATGCCATTCCCTCCTTGCCATTGATTCCTGGGAAAGGTTTTTACTTTAGCAGTGTCGAAAATGAGTATTCGCGAGTTTACAAGCAACGCCCTCTAGGACAGCAAACAATGAGCATTCCCTGGATACTTGGAATGGCTGAGTACAGCGAAATGCAAGCATCCAAAGCGAAACGCTGCTCTCACATTCTCTCGTTTTTGACAACTTGTAATTGCAATCAATCAAACGGCGCTCCCACTCTCCACCCTTTGGTCCCCCCAAAAAGCACACACGCGCGTGTGTGTGTATCCCTCCGCCACCCCCTTTCTATCTGTTTACGCATGCATGCCTACAATCAGACGAAAATGCTAATCAAGAGGATGTTTCAATAATAACAACTTAGTCCTAGATGGGAGACCGAATTAATCTCGACGCTATATATGGATAGAGAACATTGTTGACGTATATTATTCCACACAAAACTTCACATGTATACCGCGCATTGCTATCTGCGGAAAAATAACTACGCTAGACATCAAGTGCCTTCCGTTTTGGGCACCCCTGAATCTTGGGTCTGTTTTAGAATGCCCTCCTATCTATGTGCCATCTAGAACATGTTCACATAACCTACAAAAATACATCTGAATAGCTTCATTGTGTTTGTCCTGTGTGCTGCTTTTAGATGTTTTCCAACCTACACATGTACGCAGAAACAATTAGTAGAACAACATCGTAGTGCTGTTTTTAAAACATTTTAGATGTTTTCAAAAAATTTACCAATGATGTGGTGTACCAATGGCAAACGACAAATCTGTGTACCATCTATAGAACACGTTTGAAAACCTACATGTATATGCAGAAAAAAATCTAGCTGAATAAATCCAGTAGAATGTTTCAGAACATTGTACATGTTTTCCAAAATGTCACCAATGACGAACGGCACAAATATGTATACATCTAGAACACGTTTAAATACCTACATGTATATGCAGAAAAAATCTAGCAGACTAAATCCAGCAGAATGTTTCAGAGCATTGTACATGTTTTCCAAAATGTCAACAATGACGTGATGTAGGTACTAATCATATGCAAAAAATCAGTAGTTGTGTTGTTTTTAGAACATTCTAGATGTTCTCCAATATCTCATCAATGACGTGGTGTACCACTTGATATACCAATGACAAGTGAAAAAATGTAAGACAAGTTGCAAACATGTTCTAAATGTGTTTTCAATGCAAACTGTATGCTCTTTTACCATCAACAACACACAAGAAAGTAACATGTATAGAACAAGCTGTTACGTTCATTTAACCTTAATCCTTTCAAAATAGTTCCATCAAAAAATGAAGAAATACAAGTAAAACTTTGTTTTTTTGTTTCTAAATTTACTTTTTTTCGAAGCAATTTAAAATCCAATTCGTTTAAAAAATGTATTATTTACGTTGGATTAAAACCTCTCTACACTGGGCACATTCGAACGGGTCTACTAATGCCCAAGTTAAGAAGGTGAAATTGTTGATGCATTTTAGATGAAAGTGTTTGCATACAGAAAACACTACAGCACTGATAGGGAATGAAGGAGGGGGTGAGGGGGTTAATATTGGGTGATGCTTCGGCATAGCTTTGCATAATGTCTATACAAGGAATAAATGCTGATGCACCAAAAATTCTGTTCTATGCATAAAAACGTTTTTCGATATTAAATAGAGTCAGCTCTCGGGGTCTCTCATTCTCTTGAATACGAAGCAAAATTAATCTTAAAAATCAGAATAATCGATGCCATAAAATAAAATACACTCGCTGTTGGCACTGTCATATCAATGATGAAAATAGAGGCAGGGGATGAAATCAGGAATAGAACACCCTCATTCACTCGTCTAAGTGGAGTTACTCATCATCACCATGACCATTAAATTAATCATTTTGCATGATCTTAAACTCAACAAAAATATACCAATCGTGCAACCACAACATAAAAACTACATAAACGTTAAGAAAAAGCATTTTAGGTTTAATCCCATAAATCCAAACATCAATAAAAAACCAATATAACAGTCGCCATCAGCATCATTTCATTTACTCAAAAAATCCACGGTTGTTTTTTTCTTTGCACTTTGCTACACGTCTGATTACACAACATATCCATAAACCTTATGATTTTATACTAATGGGGAACCCTGTACATAAAAAAATAGCATTAGTTTAAATATACATGTATGTATATTAACGTGGAAACACGTAGGGCCATATTATGTCTCATATATGCTAATCTCCATGTATAAAACATGAATGGACTTGTATATCGTTTTTTTAATATAGTATATACAATATATTCAAATATAGAAATGTGAAGTGCACATACCCTGCATATGACAATACATGTATAATGATATATACTCTGATGTAGTGTCATTTGAAATATGCTTATTTGGGGTCGGAGTGTCCTATAGTCTAAATGTATCCCAATCAACAAAAATCCACTGTATGTATTAAACAAATTTTGTTTATGAAAACCTTTTGGATGCATCCTGAAGTGATTCTTCAATCAGTTTTATGGAATATAATTTGATATGGGTAATAATTTATCAGAATCACTGACCAAGGAGGTTGTTGACGTCACAGGTGGTTGTTAAATCCAATCGGTGGCTAGCTTGCGGTTGGCGCTTGATTTATATGGAAGTTTATAAAGATGAACAAAAGACTCAGTTTTAAAAGGAGATGTTATAAATTTAATCTTGAGGGGTCCAAAACTGCCAATTTAAATTGTATACGTGCCAGATGCCCCATATAAAATTATCGATTTCCCCTTTTCTTTTACCCCTGAAGCCAAGCTAAGCATTCTACAGAGATATAGAGGGCAATGGCGAATTTGCCAGAATTTTAAATCGTTGAATGCAACTCGCATTTTTCTTTAATTACAACGAGCTGATCAAGCAAAAAGATTAATGGGGAAGAGCGAAAGTGCTTGAAATATCAATGTGAAAAGCAACGCGTGCGCCACATACAGATAGAGAGCAGCCTTTAATGATGAACGATTTTCAGTGAAACACCCTCCAAATCAACCCCCAGCACACACACAACACTAGCAACATCTCCTTATCCCCAACCCTGAATTGCACGACACTGCAATTTAAAAACAGTTCAACGTATATATGGGCACCCCTGACAATTGGGCATTCTCACTTCTTTAAATTTGGCTATACCACCCAATGTGGAGAACATATCAGAAATTGAATCAAATATGCGAATGTACGAGTATAAGGTATGTCCATATGTGTGCATTTATCGTTTTTGTATTTCAATACATATGTAACATGCACATTGTATATGTCATATTAATACTTTAATATCATTTTTGAAATGCATACACTTCTGTTACAAGCTGCTCAAACTTGCACCAAGCTTCAATGATGTTTTCTTGTTGTCCAAACCTTGCAACATACTTGTTGCAAGTTGTTGGTTGTCCAAACCTCGCACCCCTAGCTTGTTGTGTTGTTCAAACTTCTACGGTACGCCATATTGCCAATGAATTGTGTACCAGCAACAAGTGTTTCCGTTATTTTGCGACCTTTAAATACAGACAGATGTGTATTTTTGGAGATGACTTCAACGATGAAAAATTAAGCAATTGGGCCCTGAAAATCATCCTTGCCCAACATGCGGAGGTTGCCATTGTCTTCAATAGGATGTGATGACAAGAATTTTGGCTCCGGGTATAAAAGACAAGACGTCTTCGTCCCTTATCAAATTCCTCGCCAGATTAATACGTATACAAGAGAAGCTGAAGCCATTTAGAAAATTTCGGTGATGAAAACTCGGGTTCAGGTGAATGAAAAGATAAGAAACAATCAGACAGCAGCAAGGAGTTTGCTTCAGGGATTTGACAACGGAGAAATGCGAAGATTGCGTTGCGGATGAACACGAGCCATATATCGGAGGAACCCATGTAGAAAGTGGTCCTAATCGAAGATCCACCGAACGTTTCATTCAGGAAATAGAAATCCTTATCGAAGAAATGACCTCAAAGCCAGTTAACAGCTGGCTAAAAGAGCAAGCAACCGTGAAAAAAAAAAACGATGGAAAACAACTCAATTAACCCTTTCTATTTGCAAATAACCACAGAGGGCGATCATTAATACAAAATTATGGAATAACCAGGAGAAGAAAATATTGTAGACTTACTGTAAAAATAAGAGTCCTTGTAATATGGCAGATGTTGTGTATTTTGCATTACAGAGATTAAACACATGTATGGACAAATACGTGAATGTATTTTAATGTATATGCAGGACTGGTATATGGTCAGACATGGCCGTTTATAGGGGATTAATTTCCATATATGTGATTTCCCACACATATATATCCATGTGTATCATTTTTTCACCCGGGTATATGTATATATTTCAGCTCTTAAGTTTCTTTATGAATCGTTCATGTGTGTGTACAAGGGTGGAACATTATGTATAGTATGTGATATGAACACTAACTGTATGGGCCTATACAGCCATGTATGCCCCATATTTATCATTTTTATATATATATACATCAATATTTTAAGCTTTATAAATCCCCATCTGCAGATTTCGAGTTTCCATATCTGGATCACATAAGCCAAGGAATTGTATACGAATTGTATATATGGGCATATAAATATGACATAATATAATGGCCAACTTTTGCTGCCTATGACCTTCATGATGGTGGTAATTACCTCATCATATATAGTCGTCTTATAACGTAGGCCCTCCTATATATGGTGATAATTGGCCAATATGATTTTTTTCCTATCCAGGTATATATAAAACTTTGACAATGCTAAAATACACTGATATATACTACAGCTTCAAGGCATCTGTGTTTGCATAGCGCAGATAATGAATTGGGCGCTTAGTATAATCTCAAAATTGCTTCATTAAATACTCGTAAATATACATGATCAAAACATTTAGCAAGTCAAAAACCATTCCAAGATTTTTTTTCAGAAAGATACTAAAAAGCGATTATAATTTTTCGATTAAAAATTGTATCTATATACCAGCTCCCTTATAGCTTTCAGCATTCTACTCAAGACACCCCTTCCAATCCAAGAAAAGAACAAGGACAGGTGGCTGCATGGTTTCACCTCTTGTATATAATTTCAGATTACATGTTAATTTCAGATTACATGTCAAACATTATCGAAAACGACGGAAGGCGAAATATTAATGATAAATTTACGCTAATCCACCACCTCCATTTTGCAGAAATAATAAGTTCGGACTGCAGATACGTTGTAATTTCCTATCATTTTGCAGATAGGAAAACTGAGGCCAGACAACATCATATTTAATACACCATGAACATGTAGTAGTTACACCACCAGGGTACAAAAACGTCTGTCGTCATGCTCCAAAGCAGAAAATTCAGACCTCCATGTATCGCTGTCTTAGCTCCAGGCCAAAGCCACGGATAAATACCCGTATAATTAAGATGCGGCCAATTTTAGTCAAATATAGAGTAGGGCCCAGATATAATTACAATATCAAACAATTCATCAATGTCAGACCATTTTCAGTGCATAATTCATATGATTAGCAACTAAAGAAGAAGAAGAAAAAAAACATGTGGGCATCGGATGGTGTGGATGCTTTTCGTTGAATTTTATCCGACAGTCTATGAAACCCAGATATGAAATTGCATACGTGAAACGAGAGCACATGGGTATAACATTTTGTCACGTAAAATTTAATAAGTAAACAGAAAGCGCATCTACTAAATGTATCTAGATCTCCTCCCTACAAATTGAAGCACTCAGAGAAATGCAAGGGTTCATGACAAAATTCCCCAAGCTGGCATTTTAATTATTCACTTTTGAAACACACACAAAATAAATAAAATAAGCAGCAATGAAATACTTGTCTTATCCAACGAGTCTTGCTGAAAATTTAATGCAGGCCAACGCAGAGCTCAGTAAAGATGGCAGCCACGTCTGCTTGCCAATTTTTGACGTCAGGAGTATGTAGGTCTCCGGATGATGTCCTCAGAGAAAGTTATAAAACCGTTATAAATAACAAATCAAATGTATAACCAAGTTTAACAGAAACATTGTAGCCAAAGCCAGTGCTGTCAGATGGAATCTCCTGACAGCACTGGCTATACATATGACTACAATGCTGTTATTAAAGTTGGTTACATAAGGCCAGGCAATAATGGCATTCAATGTTTTTTAACCAGTGAAATTTATGGTACAATAAATGGCTCTAAACTGGTATCGGCACACTATTTATTTACATTAATTAATTCCCTAAAAAATCAGGTTTTAAGTAATCTGCTTTATAGGATGACAAATTCACACACAAAATCACTGTATGTAGAACGTGTTCAAACACTGTCATTGCTGTTCTATAACATATGTCTTGATCGACCATATCAATCAGGCACTGAATAAGTCCCAAAACACGATTTTCATGATAAAAAACCACATTCAAATCTTAGGGGCTTATTTGCATAACGATTCTATGCGAGTTAACAAAAAAAAAAAATCATACTGCGAATCAATTAACCTTTCGTTGAACCATATCAAAATCGTCAAAAACCAAAAATAAAAATTCCCGCACAACAAACCATGGACGACGTGTATTGATTACGAAATTATACGAGTGACAATACACAACATCGCATATATATGACGAAACATATATAATGCGTTTTAATATATCAAGGGGAAATTCATTGTATATTCTTGTCTCAGTGGACATATTTCCTCTTATTATTATAGTTCGGCATTTGCGGCGTGTGTCCAATACATATATATGCCTCTCTTCTGCCGCCTATATTTTTTTCACTTATATTTATACAGATAGGCCGAATGGGTGGCGAACATATTATTTAATATACCCTCCCCAATTTTTAATATCGTTCGCTATACACAAAAATACCATAAGCTTCTATAGACGTGCGGAGGGATGAGTTCCCCATACATATATATATCGACACACAAAAAAATAGCGCCATATATTTCGTAATATATAAATATGAACGGGATGGGGTGTGATGCGAGGGTGGGGAGGGGATGGGGGATGGTAACCAACCAATACGAAGGCAGTTGAGCAGTTTGGAAGCAAACTTATCAGTACGGAAAACGTATAGCTGAGTAAAACGAGAGGCAATGACGTGTAAGTAGTCCATGGTAGAAGCACGGAAAGATACAGAGGAAAATATGGAGACTGGGTGCTTGTACATATATAGAAAATATGCAGATGAGAGGCAGAAAGAATGAAAAGAGATATCGGATGTTTGCGACCAAATTGAGTTATCGCACATCTGTGACCGAAAGGAGATGCGTTGCACCAGCCAAGAAGAACAAGACGAAGGGAAATTTCATGCAAAACGAGCAAAGTGAAACGTAACAGCAGTTGTCCTTATAACACCGATAGAGGAACAAAAAAAAAATATAAAACACCACATACAGATAGAAAGAGAATGAAGCGTCGTATGGATGGCAACCGTCAACTAAATCGAATGGAACAGCAAGAGGTCACGTATATACAACAACAACAAACGACAACAATCACCAGGGCCACCGTGCAAACAGCAGCCATTTGCATTCGTGCAATTATCTTAATTTAAACCCCTTCCTAAATACCTCCTAAACTTCATTTCCCGACAATGCTTTCATTTGATTACAAATTGATACATTAACCCTTTCCTCCTTAACAAAACCGCCATCTCCTCACAGGAGGTGCATGTAGTTAGAGGAATGCATCATAGATGGCGGTCAGATTTGGAGATGGATCTGCGCCGTTGTCAATATCCCGGGTGGAAGAATTATATAGGGTCATATATTGGAAATTTCTTTGCTTACAAAGGGATAATGGCGGATTTTTCATTTGGACAAGTACGATTTTCATTTGGGTCAGTCATTGCGAATACATTCCAAATAATGTAGAATAAAGCTCCATTTTGTTTCAATGTATTACTGGATTAAGTGGCCTACATCATCCCATATCCGATTTTACAGAACAATTACCCCAAATGAACTGAATATGTAAATTTCTGTAAAATCATAAACTCATAAAATCATTTAACTCATCATTTAACTATACATTCATGAACAAATGTTGCCATCTTTAATATAGAAAACCTACATACATTCATTGTGATCGTAAATTCACCACACATGTATGTATCATAATCCGACATCCTCAAATAGGTGTTCTGCAAGCTATTTGTGCAATTTATGATGGACTACATGCATGATGACAACATAGCATTCATATATTCATCTTTAAAAATTCTTAGTGAACAAGAGAACATAATAAAAGAAAATTAAGGTTAATTTTAAAAACCTTGAAATGCACAGGCAAATTGGCTTGTTGAACCGAATAATTCATGGCACTTTAAAAGAGCCAGAACTCCTTGAACACAATCCGAAGCACTTATTAAATGCAATTAGGACCTGAAGTATGTTTCATTTATTTTGCCCAATCACACAATCATTTTTCGTTTTTATTTCTATCCCTACAGTTGGCTATATACCTTATACATGCATATTATGCAACTATAAATACACTTGTGTATGATAATATGGGGAAAAACCGCGAAACAGTATTCACCTTACCTAGGGTAATAAACAATGCGTGAAACGCATAAAAGCATTAAAATAGACGCGCATGGGGTCTGTAATAAATGGCATTTTTATGCTCTCTGATTTGATATGCTTAAATTAGCAAAATTCATGCGTAATCTATTTTCCCACGTACAAAGCTATGGCTGTGCCTCAGTGTATAAGCGTGCTTAATGCCAGTGAGTGCTTACTGCGTGAAAATACACGTGTTTCAGCGATAAGCCAGGCCATAAATTTATGCAGCTTACGCATGAATGTATACAGCACACATATACACACACGCAAAAAAAACAACCACCACCACACTATATAAAAGATGAGAAAAAAAGCTTGCTAAATACTTGACTGCATCATCAAAATTAGAAACATTAACTAAAGGGAGGCATATAAATAATACACTACCTCTATACAGGTATGTTTCCAAAGCAATTAACCTTATTCTGGTTAAGCACCCCCTGGTGGCATTTGAGCTTTTAGCATTGAATTTTCAATATGGCCGAATGCTTTTTTTATATCACAACATGCAAAAATGTGCCTGAACCCACGATGAAATGGTTTAAAACCACATTGCCGACACCCCATTATAGATTTATTTTATAGAATATATTTAATGATTTCCATTTTTTATTTGCTAGCTATAAAACCGATACATAAGCTTGAAAAATTTGATTTTGACTTACAGTATTGCATCCAAAAATAAAATTCTTGTTTATTTTTTTAAAATTAATCAGTTCAAAATTGTACTTTAATATCCAGTAAATAAAAATTACAAACATTTTTGCATTTAGTAATAAAATATGGAGACATGAATGACCACACCAACATTGGTCAATTACTATTGGACAATTCATGAGTGGATGATTATAGCTTGAGCAATTTCTCACAGGGTCGAATAAATATATATCCCTATCATGCAGTGGTCATTTCGAGTGCATAATTCATTAGCTTAAATCAAAGCAAATTT
Organism: Julus scanicus; assembly: GCA_034698625.1. NCBI lineage: Eukaryota > Metazoa > Arthropoda > Diplopoda > Julida > Julidae > Julus > Julus scanicus. Next base: position 9,258 of record JAQGBW010000308.1, on the reverse strand, counting down.
GGAGCCAATTGGAATGTAAGAAGAGACTGCAATAAATAGGGGAGGAAAAGCGTTTAGCAGTTTTCTATTGGCGTGCCATAATTCCCATTTGGTTTCGTCAAAGTGTTCAACTGCCAGAATAATCAGCAGAAGCTCTAAAATGTACAAGAAAAGATGTGTATATGGCGGTGCAGACAGAAAAATAGCAGAATGGGGACCCATAAATCACTTGCCAACTGCCTACTACTTACACTTGCTGAGAAAAGCATTTTAAATGCAACTTTGATGGCTTCTTACTCAGTCTTGTTTATGTACAAAGCAACGTTTATGCAATCGTCAACAAGATTTACACCTTCTGTTGTTGTTGCTGTTTACCTTTTTTACTTTCGCTATAATGACAATTTAAATATAAATAGGTGTCCTGTAAAAATTCCTGTAAACATTGTCGGCAATAATGCATTTTTAACAACCAATTCAATTCTGGACTGAAGTGCACATGAGGCATTTTATGTAATAAAAGAAAATATTTTGTTTATATAACAGCCTAAAATCATTAATACATAATGTGACGTAACTACGACGATCGGGTCAATGTGAATTTCTGGTTTAATCCAAAGCTCATCTGAATCATCCCATAATCTTTTTATGGGGATTTGGTGCTCATAAAACAGCGCATTGTAAAGTATTTTTCGAGCCTCTTAACTATGATCCCTTGACACGAAAATCAGCTGCCTATATATAGTGGATTTTCCACACTTTTCCAAAAATGCCGTACGCATTTATAATATTCAGTGCCATCGCAGTTACCATGGCAACTGTGATTTCTCCGCTGGATTACCATGGCTGGAATGGCTAATTACGCAAACATTTTTATGGCCGATTTTATGACGAAATTTCGTGTAGCGGAACCCATTTTTATTATTTCGAGACAATGTTTTTGTACTGAAATATCAAGCGTGCCTTTGTTTACATAATATATAAATAATAGCGAGGACTAACGACCTACATATGCTAAGGTTAACCTAAACATAATTCGTAACACATGTATAAAAGCTTAATCTTGATTAGGCCTACACATGTACTTTCAATGGTCATAAAACGTGCGGTATGGGAAATACCCTATGACTTTACCACCTTGAAATGGCTTGAGAGGAAACGACAGAACGAGGGACATATAACATTTTTATATGACACTTAACAAATTCTATTTTCACCTAATTTTACCCATGTCTATAGAACCAAAGTTCAATGGTCACTTTTCTATCGGTGAAGGGTTAACAGGGCCATAAAAATGAATATGCACATCTGTGGACATAATAGACAGTACTTGCTCTATAGTACAGGCCATATTTTAATGTCCAGTCTGTATATACAGTACCTAATATTACGATTTCACATGTTTAACTCCATATGGGCCTCATCCATTTTTGAAATCAGGAAGTGGACTATAATGGAGAAAAAGTCTTTGAATTTAACATACCGGAAATTACGAAACCGGACACAAGAAAAGCTTAATCTTGATAAGGCCTACACATGCACTTTCAATGGTCATATAATGTGCATATGGTCTATAAAGGGAAATTCCCTATGACGTACCCAACTTGAAATTGAGAGGAAAGAAGAGAACAATACAGAAGAGAATTCACTTTTCAGAAATTTCATCATAATAATTTTATATAACATTTTATATATTCTAGTTTTAACTAATTTTATCCAGGACTATATATTATACCTGTATTTCATATCGCTAAACAGAGCCATGAATCATAAAAATCTCGACCTCATTTTTAAAATAAATATCAATTCAAAATAATCTACATCTGCTCTTCCAAATGATCAAATTTCACCTTATCATCCCCTTAATTTAAGAATGGGCCAAACGGAAGTCTGCATACGTTGACCGGAATTTCGATTAAGGGCAAGTCGATTATTTCTCTGTTCGGCCTTCCATAGTTTGAATGGAATGAAAATAATAATGGCGTCCATCGCATCCATAGGATTCGTAGCGTGAAGTATGGAGCGCCGTGATAGGCCATCAAAAGCCCAGCTGTCAAGCTAGAGGAGGGCAACGTGAGTAGACGAGTTGTCAGCAGGAGGGGGGTTGAACAAAAGGAGGAAAATGGCGAAGGGATAAACTTGCTTTAGGGAGACTTCCCCCCTGAATCCTGTTTTGCTTTTTTCCATTCGGATCCCGACCAATCGTGACAGCGTCGAAAGATGATGGATTAGAAAATGGCAAATCATAGGTGGGGCTTAAACCCCAGTCGCAGGGTACGAGTATGGGGAGGCGAAATTCGAATAACTTACTACACTATTTTAATGAAAATATGTATTGTAAGGCATAATTACAATCGTCATGCACACACATTACTAAATTATTCAACAACAACGTTTACCCAACGATATAGCAAATGTTGTTTCCCAGGAGGGACTGCGGTCACTGCAGCAATGGTCAGCTATTGTTGATGAAAATTTAGCGAATCAGGTACCATAAGGGAGACGAAATAACAATGGCTTCTATTTGAATGGACATTCACTGTATATTCTAGTGGTTCTACTTCATTTGAAAGAATGATCAGAAAAGAACCATCCATTTGGGTTCTATCTAAAATGGAATCATGGCAAGTCTGACAAGCAATGGTAGAGGATTGTGCATTGGATACATTAAGATCTTGGAGTGCATCCCAGAAATATTGTATACAAGTTACAACCATCGTGGATGGAATTATTATACACATGTATGGAAAATATGATATATCAGAAATTGGGCATATATGGAAATACATACCCATTTATGGAATTTTTTCTACCAATTTAAGTGGGGGAATTCAATGTCAATGTATGGCCATACATTCACGTATATGTCCCTATACATCTACAAGGGTATATTAAATATACTTAAAAAGTCTGTATGTGCCATATTACCAGTAATATAAGAAATATATATATATGTAAACAATGATTTCAAAATTCCCTTGTATACAAGGGAATACGGCAATTGTAATATTTAATATCATATACATATGCATGGTGGGCCAATAAAAAGTAATCCAACTTTATAAAAATCAGAAAATGGTTATTTGTTAATGGAATTTATTAAAAATATGTACATGTGTACTTAAATATGATACAAAAAAATTCCCTATTTCAATTTGTGTTCAAAGTGATCACCTTTTTCCGGAAACAGTTTCAAAAATTGCATGGCGTTCACTGAAGAAGAAAGAACCGCGATAAGTTTTTTGTTAAAAACGAAAAATTACAGTGCTAGTGGAAAGACAAATTCGAATGATTACGTCATTAAAAAAGAACGTGAACGAGGGCAATTCGAAAGTAAAGAGAAAAACAATATTTGTACAAATTTTCATTAAATTCCATTAACAATTAACCTTTTTATGATTTTTATAAAGTTGGCTCACTTTTTATTGGCCCACCCTGTATATGTTATTAAACATTATAATTGCTATATATTCGTATGATCACTTTCATAAAATAACGTAGCATGGTGATCAGCATGCACAAGTGTTCGTAATCCCAGTCACTTGGTTGACCAAACACACTCACCACAATATGTTGATGTTGTGAGGGCGTGGTTTTCCATAATAACGTTTTAAGTAATGCTATATATATGTATTATTCAATATGTTTATAATTCATAAATTTGTAAACAAATACCGATTAATCGATGCACGCATGCTGTAATCACTACTTCAACAGGACTGAACAGACTCACCACAATCAACACACCATGGCGATGTGTTGATAGTAGGAGGGCGTGGTTTCCCATAATGGCGCCTTATGTAATGTTTACATAAGGCACTTAAAATTTCCTATATATGTATACATACAATTGTCGATAAACATAACCACTTTCATAAAGCAACGTATACCCTAAACACAAACACACCACCCACACCGTTGAAACCAAAGCGCCATAATTGCCCATAAACAGTGGTGATCTTAAACTCACCACTCGCACCACAGTCACATACAGTAAGATGGCGGGAGTCATACCACAAATAAATGTATACAAAAGGACCGCTTATCCCACACCTTGGCCCACAAAGTCTAAATATGGCACGAGCGGTGAGATCCATATCAACGATTGTAATCCAAAAAACCCCAACCCGACATTGATCTTTTTCACTTAAATAGGCCTAATTTACAAGCGGATCATCAAAGTGGCCAATTTCGAGTACCTAATACGCCAAGAAAAGGATAAAGCGACTTTAGGGCAGATTACACTTGCTAGGGCAGTGTGTTTGGGCCCTCAAAAGTAGCGACACAAACCGGCCGCCATTACCGAGGGCATTTAGGGAGGAGGAGGAGGAGGCCACCGGTGTTTCAGGTGCCCGAATAAAGCGGAAAAAAAAGTAGGCGAAAAGACCCTTACCTGATGCGATATCGAATCCCACGAGGATCCCCAAAAACAAAACAAAAAAACAATAGGAGGGTCCTCTGTCGGATGACCGAAGCACCACGTGTCGGAACTATAGGGTTGACCAGCATCCTAAAAAGGGTTGCGGCAAAAAAAAGAAAAACCTGTACGGAAACATCGAAATTGTTGACCTCGATTCGTAGGGTGGTGTCGTGGGGGGGTTCGGACCCCACCCGTTGTCCACCAGTGTCCGGTCTTCCGCTGCTGAACGACGCGTGCAGCCCCAGCGTCTGGCGATGCACCAATAGGGGTGCTGTAGTGGCTGGGAAAAGGTCGATAACACGGCGGCGCTGATAGCATGTTCAGCCGAAGAACATGTACCCTTTTTTCCCTTCTTCTACGTCTTGTTGTTGTTTTCTCGTTAACCCCCAGTTCCGAATGGAAACGCAAAAGCACGGGGGGAAAATGGCCGCCGCGTGTGCGTCCTTGCCGAATGGCTACTCTGCTAATGAGCCACTGCCTCGGTTGCATGGCTGGGCTTGCTGCCTGTTCACAAGCCTGACTCGATGATTTGTGAGGTGTCATTAATGCGTCTGACATGCCACAGTGAAAAATAACGAATTTATTGGCGCAATTATAGCGAAAAGCCTTACTTGCCACGTAGTCGATAAGCCCCCGGTTTTCGACCCCCAACGTCTGAAATACAAGGGTCGTTATTCAAAAAACGGGACTAGGCCTACGTACAGATTAGAGGTGCGTTTTTTGGTGAAGGTAAAGGAGGGGAAATTGTTCAAGATGGCGAAAAATTTGAATGTTATAAAGATTGGTGGATTTGCAATGGTTGTTTTTTTTTAGGTTAAATTAAAAAAAAACATATCAAGAATGCGGATGCAATGGCAACATCTGCCAGTGTTTTAATGAAGAGTTTGGAATTTGTGTATGGCTTCAATATGGAAAATACCATATACATACCAGTGTGGATATATGTATATACCCATATTTGCCATGCTTGTCAATACAAAATTATATGTACTCTAATATATGAGTACGTATATTAAAATTTATAAAAGATGATGTGACCAGGGATGATGGGAATTCCGAGGTCACCGCGTGTCATCAAAGGTCAATCAAGGCAAAAAATACTTAAAACAATGCATAATGAAACTAAACAGAAAAACAGAGTGACCATGGTCACAAATGTATGGCCATGTATAGAAAATGTCCATATATCAGAGCATGTCCACATATCTCCATTCGTGTCAAATTATGTTATATGCACTAATCATGTCCATATTTCTATCTATAGTATCATATGAACATATCCGGGTCATATGGCCCAAAAATGATCTCACCTCTTCATTTACTCACTTGGATTTTGTTCTTCAAGATTTGTCTAGAATAACGGCTGTTTCAATTAACAAATGTCACATGTGGCTTTCCCAATTAACAAGTGTCCCAATAATTATAAATAAAGTCATTATAAAAACAATGGCTTTATGCGGAATGAATTATTAAAGAGTTAAAAAAAAACATTCTTTTAAAAAGTATCTTTTCAAATTATACCAATGCAGGTATACTCGTATTTTTCTGTCCATTGACCCCTTTTTTAAACGAATGGCGTCCATTAAGTATGGAAGGAAAGAGGAAATGTTTACTTATTGACCGAGTCACTTGTGTGAATGGTTATTTTGCACCTCAAAAGTGATGGAAACCAACTTGGTCGAAAATAAACTGCCAAAAAGAGCCACAGGAAATCTCCGTCAAACACGGAAGTGAATGGTGAGATGTCACTTTTGGCTTGATCGTAAATTCAACACAAATGGTGGACTGTATATAGCGTCATCAGTCATCAGTGATAAACTTCCAATAATCGATGTCAAGAGTCTTATTTCAATGGTTGGATTCTGCAATTTTATTTTCCAAGAGATTTTTTACGTTTCTTGAAAATAAATCTAAGACATTTAATGTTGTATACCAAAAAGTCCATCATCTACATGTAAATTATTTTCAATTTACAATTCGAAAATGCACATAAAAAATAACAAAAAGTTAAAAATGATTTTCCAGTAAAACATTTTTTTTTAAATACATTTTTATCATTATTTCTCCATTACATTTTCAAAAATACAGTTAAGATTATAGTATTGCCACATGGCACTTTCAAAAATATATTAAAACTATTATTTTTCTATATAGCACGTTTAATAATGACTCCGTTACCACGATTTTATTGACTAGGTTCTTTTAACGTTTCTTGATAATGAATTTTAGACATGTAATTTTGAAGACCAACAAGTGCATTATCTACACATACATTATTTGCAATTTCCTTTTCGAAAATGAACACACAAAATAATAAAAACGTAGAACTGGCAAAACAGCTTTTCTAAAATTTGATTAAAAACCACCCCTACAATAAGGCATATTTTTGCAGGCTGCAGAGTTAATTGTATTGAGTAAAAAAAAAAAAAGAAGTTAAAAGTATTAACAAAATGGTCTTAAAATTGACACAAATCTCTTAAATTTTCAGAACATTAAGGCCTTGAAAACCTCTTGAATCTATTCGAAATTTCCGACAATATTCGACTGTTGATGTATAACCTCACAATACACTATTTTGATAAAATATCAAAATCATTTGCAATTTCCATGGCCACCCAATTGTGCATTTTTAAAACCGTGCTTTCATCTATATTTAGCGCTTGCACTCGTGGGATTTCCCCTCCCCCGATTCGAAATTTGGAAGAGAAAATGCAGGAGGCACGCTCTCTCCAATGAGAAGGGGAATGGCATTGAGTATTTCAGTTGCCTGGAGTGCAGTATAGAAAGAAGAAGCCTCTCTCTTCTCACTGTGTATAAAGCCAGCCTTTCCACGTCCATGTCCTTCCTCCAATGCAACATTATTATTTTTCCCAGCTTCGTATCCGTATTTTCGGAGCTCGTCCGCCATTGGTTGGCCGCCATCACGTGACCGAAAGCAATGCTTCGATTTCGTTATCAATCCAGCAGCAAAGGAGCCAGGCGCGACTGCAACACGGCTTTGGGCATGGCCAAATATTTGTGCGGAATTTCAACCACCGGCAGCACCGCAGCAGCAGCGTGATTGATCCGCTACGTTGCATGCAGCCGGGCTACGGATGGAGAGCGGGTTTATCAACAGCCAGCCGTCCATGCTACAATTTATGACTCCGCAGCCTCATATCAATGAAACGTTACACGGAGGTTCATCAATCACTGGCCCGGGGATGCCTCCACCACCTCCATCACGAACAACCACCACCACCACCGCCGTCGCCGTCGCTGCCGCCAACGAGCAGCATCAGCACACCACCCACGCAGTGGCGGCGCAGGGGTCAGGGGTCACGCCCACCGACGAGGTCAGCTGCAGGGTCAACGGGCTCCCTCACCATGGGGGGGATCCCACGGGCGAGGGGGGCAACGGGACGACGGCCAACGGAATACCCGTACCGGAATACCCGTGGATGAAGGAAAAGAAAACGGCACGAAAATCACATCAAGGTAAATTAAACCCTTTTTTTTTTTCATGTTAGATGTTTGGGGGGGAAACACGTGTAGGATTTAACCAGTTTAGTCAACTTGTTTTAACTATATTTGGATTTGGGTTTGCTTAACCATGACTACCTTGGGTTTGTTTAGATATGGGCGTGTAGCAACTTGATGGTATGAATTTTGTGGACTGTGGCACCAATGTAATAGGTCACTTAGTGTAAAGGTGTAAGTTTATTTGTTTAACATGTGACCCTAGTTTATGTCCAAATTAAAGGTGTTAGTAGATCAGATAGAATTGTGTAGTGAATGTTACCAATGAAGTCAGATTACTAAGCAAACACTACCCGGGTGGTAAAATCAAATAGGGCCATATTATGTCCATATGGGATATTTCCATATTGGCCTGAAAACATGTGTGCCCATATATGGCGAGGACTTAACAAATTTTTACGAAGCATTTATATGGCACACATACATGTATACAAAAATGACAAGTACACATACATGTATACAAAAATGACAAGTACACATACATGTATATGGACATAGCAGCAAGTGAACACGTAGGGAAATAATTGTCATATATGACTATTTATAGAAGAGCATGTCATATATAAATGTCCAATTTCTGATATGTCCATATATGGCATTTCCCATGGTATATACATGTACATAACATCATTTTTCCATGTTTGAGAAAATATTAGGCTATATGGGTGTTTAAATTTTTAAGTGCCAACAGATAATTTAAACCTTTTACGCATCTTAGGTCAATAAGCCCATCAAGGGGCTTAAAAGAATGATTATTGTCGGTCATAGCGAATGTAGCACAGGCTACGTATTTGAAGGCCACCTGCGAGTGTTTAGGGCTATAAGGGGCAAGGTGTTGTAGTGTATAGGATGGATGTTTTAGGTCCAACTGACCTTCTAACAAGTATCAGCAAAGAGAAATTATGTAGCTGAAATTATTACATCTGTTTCGGTCGTAAATCGTTCAGTCAGATTGCTGGCGGAAGGGTTTCCGAACGTGTGGTCATCACTCGTTATCTGACCAGTCCGAATGCACTTTCAATTATTCAAACCCTCGCCGGCCATCAGTCATCTTAACCTCCCCCACCCGCCATTTATGGCCCACCATTCATTTCAACTTGGCTTTTACTACGATGTGTGTATGTGTGTGTGGTTAACACGAGCACACAACACAGTCGTGTTGGTTAGTTTTTAAGAGATTTTCAGAGATTTACTTCTTTTTTTAATTGCAAAAAATATGACAGCTGCCCGTTTGTTATCTTTTACAAGAATGCAATCAACATTTAGTTTTTTTGTTTGTTTGTTGATTTTTAACGTTGGCCTATTTCTGCAACACGAGGGCTAAACACCAACGCCAGGGGATG
>JAQGBW010000307.1:0-47950 GCA_034698625.1 Julus scanicus | reverse complement strand
CTTTTAGACTTGGTTTAAGGTACGTTTATTTATCTCAAATTAAAGTACTTTCAGTGCTCATGTAAACGCAGTAAATGTCTTCAATGATATTACTGCTGAACACATCCACGACATCTGTGGCATATATTTGAACCATGTATTCAGTGACATCTGTGAAACATGTCTGGAGCATGGTGAAAAACATGTCTTTCAGTACCACCAGTGGTGCATGTTTTAAACATATTTAGAAACATCAAAATCACATGATCTAAATCGAATGACGTCAAGGTGACGTACACATAGCCGCAATCTTGAGTTTACTTGTGAGTATGACCAATGGCATCAAGTGAATTAACACCTGGTCAGGCCAAGAAGAAACCGCTTTTTCCCTCCCTTGTTCTATTTCTCATTTTTCACTTGTCTCCACGCATAATTCGATGGCGCTGCAGGTAACAGACCTCATGCTGCTGTTATTAGCCCTGCCAGATGACTCGGACGCCATCTTGAAATTCCAGATTACTTAGTTCCCACGCTTAGCCTCTGGGTCCATTGGGCCCTATGACCTTTTCATCTTTTTGCCATTTTTTAACAATGTTGTTTTATCGATATATCAATCGTTTGCATCAATGCATATATAGCTCTTGCTTTTGCTCAGAACCTTTAACTTTGTTTTTTTTTTGTTTAAAGAAGAGCAAATGCTCACATTTGTTTTCATTTTATTATAAATTGAACATGCTCCTGAAGAGTAAATGCTTCCAATCCAAAGTGGAGCAAATGCTCCTGCTGATATAATACACAAGCAGAAAACAATGATGTTGTGATCACATTTAAAGAGTGTGGCCTCAACCTAATTCAAGAGTATTGTTTTACTATTAAGTTATTCAGAACTTTAACCAATTCATAAGTATGTGTTAAAGCTCGATTATGAATTAACCGTAGATTAATAAGGGGTAAGACCTCATTGGGAGAAATTTAGTTACAATATGTCTTCATTAGTCCCTTCTATGGGAGCGTATTTTGTTCACTCTGCGGGGGGGTGTTGCAGACCTACTTCCTGTTGGCGTACCATAACGTACCTATAAGTTACAACATAGAAATTATGACCTAGGAGGTTAACATTGAAGGGTAAATCCCTCATAGGATTAATGGTAGACGAAACAAATAAAAATTAGCTGTAGTATTTGTGTAGCTGAGCAAATGCTACAAGCCTACGTGCACGCAATTTGAGTATTTGCTACACATGCACAAAGACCTAAAAAAATGTCATAAAATTGCAGTTTTTCTGCCATCTGGAACTGCAGTATTACTGTACTTTTTTTGGAAAACAATGCATCTCTACTATTCATAATTTAAAAATGTTTTCAGTTTTAAATTCTGCCATAACTTCACTTTACTACAAAAATACTTCCGGTAATTTGAATAAAGTGCCGCTTCAGACTGTTTTATAATGTTGGCTGGTTTCAAAATCTTGTAAACACGAGCATTTGCTCAAGTACATTCGTAAAGCATATGCTTCACTTAGGTATGTTTTTCCAAGTGGGACATTCGTGAAATACAAAGTAATGCTCACTATTAAAACTATTTTTTACAATACATATTTTAACAATGGGCTATATCTGGTCACAATGGAATCGGTAGGGGGCGTGCCAAGCGCCTAAATCTGGATAGGAATTTCGAGCATTGAATATGAAGGGACAATTTTTAAAAACTCAATTTAGGACTAAGTATAAAAAGGCCCCCTGGTGGGCGCCACCGGCGAAAGCGAGCGGTGTTCTATCGTAACGTCGGCCATTGTGCTTCCCCCTGGCGGGGGTTCCAATTCGTCTGGAGGTCACCACCCCGCATTTAACCGAATGCTGATTGGAACCGCAAATTAAGATATTACATATTTAAGGGGTGGGGGAAGCAATAGGACACCTTAGATATTGGAGAACACTCAGTGCCATATGTATTAGATAGCACCCCCCAGGGGCTCCTGGAGGTACTTGATATACCGGATAATGGGACCACATTTTACATGGTCCTATTATGTGGTCGATGTTGTGATACTCCTGATGTCATTATGGTACTGATTTTGTTTCGTTACCAAGTATTTTAGTACTCGATATTATGCTTTTTTACGTTTTCCTATGCCATAGATGAATTAATTCATTATCAGCAGCAACGATGTAAGAAATGGTAACTATCTTTTTTTTTTCAGATTCTCCAAAAAATTGAGAATATTTACCCTCCTTATCGAAAACTTCTTAAGTAAAGGTATCGATAATTTCAAACAATGCTTTGGTCAGTATCGATTCTTTCTTCTGACGCTTTGGTCAGTATCGATGCTGTCTTCCAATACTTAATTTGGTCAGTATCGATACTTTCTTCCAAAACTTTGGTCAGTAGGTATTGATATTTTCTTCCGATAATTTGATCACTATCCATACTTTCTCCCAATACTCTGATCAGTATCGATACTTTCTTCAGATACTTTGGTCAGGATCGATACTCTTTTCCGATACTTTGGTCAGTATCGATTCATTTCCCCCGATAATTTGGCCTGAATCGATACATTTGTCAGTATCGATTCTTTCTTCTGACGCTTTGGTCAGTATCGATGCTGTCTTCCAATACTTTGGTCAGTATCGATACTTTCTTCCAAAACTTTGGTCAGAATTGATACTTCTTCCGATAATTTGATCACTATCCATACTTTCTTCCAATACTTTGTTTGATCAGTATCGATACTTCCGACGCTTTGGTCAGTATCGATGCTGTCTTCCAATACTTTGATCAGTATCGATACTTTCTTCAAATACTTTGGTCAGGATCGATACTTTATTCCGATAATTTGGCCTGAATCGATATATTGATCAGTATCGATTCTTCCGACGCTTTGGTCAGTATCGATGCTGTCTTCCAATACTGGTCAGTATCGATTCTTGCTTCCAATAGTTTGGTCAGTATCGATACTTTCTTCCAATACTTTGGTCAGTATCGATGCTGTCTTCAGATACTTTGGCCAGGATCGATACTTTTTTCTGATAATTTGGTCAGTATCGATACTTTTTTCTGATAATTTGGCCTGAATCGATACTTAGATCAGTATCGATTGTTTCTTCCGACGCTTTGGTCAGTATCGATGCTGTCTTCCAATACTGGTCAGATTCGATCCTTGCTTCCGATAGTTTGGTCAGTATCGATACTTTCTTCCAATACTTTGGTCAGTATCGTACTTTCTTTCAATACTTTGGCCAGTATCCATACTTTGCTTTGATACTGATTTCGATACTAAGTATCGATATTTAGACGATACTGCCATCCCAACCCATATAACCTTAGTTTATAATGGTTAGTGATGTTTATTTGCTCCTATTAAGCGACATTTGCGGTCCCAATACCCGGAATGTACACTTTCTACCAACTCCATTATCTTTCAATTTAGCACATGTATTTGCATGTAAAAGCATTCCATCTTCATGTCCAAGTTCATTGAATTTGCCTGGGATGAAATTTGCTACAAGGATTTTCACTATCCATTAGCTTTTCCGGTTATCTATTCTTTTTCGTTCCCTGCTTGTCAATCCTCTCTTGTTTTTTTGTTGTGTGTTTTTTTTTTCTTTTGCTATGCCAATGTGATTAGATGTTTGCAAAAAGAGGGAAATCCCATTTGCAGGAGGAATCCCATTGTTTGATACATTCGCAAATAGTCAGCTTGACAATGCGACTTTTTCGTCAATAACAGTCATTAGGGATTCCAAATGCGAACTAAATACGTGCTTGTACACGTCGATCCCCAGAGGTCTCTGACAACTAATTCTGTTCTCATTGGCTGACTAGATCATTGACTTTACTGCTCATTGGTTGTAGGTCTTGGACGTGTCTAGAGTAGTGTTAGAGGGGATGAAACAAATTTTACTTTTCAATAACATGTTGTTGAAAATCATCAGTACCTACTTTATGGATCACCCTGTATCCAGTCTTGCAGGGTGAAAAAGCTATGTATGGACAGGTCTCTGTCATTCAGATTCGTGTACTTATGGACCATATTAAGCTTTTAAATGGACATATAGGGGCAAAATCTCGGCTTTCCATATGCAGAGGGTGAAGACCTAATCATTTAACAACTTTAAATGTATATATAAATCTCTGCAATTAGTTAATATTTTTTCAAATGTTTTTTTTTTTAAATTGCACGTGACTACATAATAATCAAAGCTTTTCAGTTCTAAAAAAATAAAAGAATGGCGACCAAAAGCAAGGAAGAGGTCGAGTATCGCGGGAAAATACTTTCTGAAGAAGGAATGTCATGCAGAATGATTAAAAAACAACTAAAAAAGGTTGGAATTGCGATTTCGTATGGAACAATCCTAAATATCATCAAATCCAAAACGAAAAAACGACAGGCCAAGGAATTGGGTGAGCCAGTGCCGATTTTATGAAGGTCACGTTACGTGCGTACTGCCAGTACGGTACTGGCAGTACCATCAAAAAAGTGAAAAAAATGACAGAAAAACCGAATCCACCAAGTCAGAGAGACATGGCAAAACTGTTGGGAACATCCCAAAAGACAATCCAAAACGTTATCCATGCTGATCTGGGTGCCAAAATAAGGAAAAAGATGAAGGTTCACAAACTGCTCACTTGTCATAAGAAAAACAGAAAGACCAACTCAAGAAAATTGTGTGAGCACCACCTAGTGGGTGGCAAGAGTGAATTTATGGTGACATTGGACGAGGCTTACTTCTATCTAAACAACTGTAATGGTGAAAGAAAGATTCTGTACCAGCAACCTCATCAAAAAATCAACAACAATTGGTTCGTGAACTGCCATGGAAGCCTCGGTTGTTTCCTGGAGAGACATCAAAAGTGACATTTCACCATGACAAGGCCCCATCACATACAGCCAAATTGATGACGTCATACCTTGAAGAACAACGAAATCGGGGAGGACCAAACTTCATTGTGAAAGGACATTCCAACCAAATCACCCGACATCAGTCCTATGGATTTTTATGGGTTCGGAAATTTAAAACGGCGCGTTTTTCATCGCAAGGCAAAAACTGTTAATAGTCTTTGGAAAGTTCTTAAGCAGGATTGGTCCACAGTTGACACGCCAACATGCCAGAAGGTGTTTAATTTGTGGAAACAACGCTGCAAGAAAGTTTCTCAGGTGAATGGAGAACACACCGAGCAAACAAAAAACATTCATAACCGTGTTCTTTTTCCGAAAGTTGTTAAATAATCAAGTATTCACCCTCTGTATTGATTACATAATCCAGAAATGCAGTACATACTGTATCATAGATGGAAATGTATAAAAAGGATATGATACTATAATGTATGACCCTGTATGGTTCATACATAGCTATATGTCAATAACTGGTGTAAACAGTGTGCATGCATTGCTATGGCTATTCAGATGTTAAATTCGACCCATACTCGATTATATATGGTTATTCAAAGTCTAAATATGGTCGGTATATGGCATACTCATGGCTATATATAGGTTTTTCCATCCTTGCAGAACTCTGCAACACTTGTAGAAAAAAATAATCAAAATCTATAAAAAGTTCCAATTAAGCTAAAGATTTATATTGTATTCCAATTAATTGAGACACGAATCATTGTCCCGATTAACCGGCTATCGAATTAAACCAATGGGACCACCCTGCTCGGGGGGTGGGTATAAAACTCATGATATTCGATGAAGTTTCATGAACCAAGGAGGAAAGGGAGGTGTCTTCTGAAGGAGCAAATAAGAGGGGATAAAAAACTAGTAATTTAAGGACAGCCCCTTAGAAACAATGTGTGTATGTGTACAGAGTGTCATTTCCTATCATTATGCCCTTCTTCCTCCCCTCCCCTCCCTAAAACCAGTACACAAAACAACAATAGCATCCACAACCTGTCTTAGTATCTGTCCATTATATACAGGCAGAAGCAGCTGCTGTAAGAAAATTTAAAAAAAAGAGGACAACAGACATCAGGTTTTCTAACAAATAATAAAATGGGATGAAACAAATAAAATGTATTCTCATTGTCGAAAATAGTCGTGACAACAGTCAAGAAGGAGAATTCAAAAGAAACATACATAAAAAAAGAGTGGGAGGTTTAGGATGTTGTGATGTGCTATAGGATGAAACAATAACGTTTTGTACAATAAAAGGAAAAAGCCCAACTACCATGCCATGCAGTGCTGTAGAAAAATCATTAGCTCTTATTTGTAATCCTAACTATGTTTCCAATGGGGGAAAAATAGGTTGGGATGTCTGGAATGGAGGCTAAATGACAAAACACTAAACAAAAATTTTGGGGGTGTTGGTACGTGTGATATTATCTCATCTTCAATCTTGAATGGCAATGTCTCTCTTCTATACACTCTTCTCTATATACCATTGACAAATGTCGGTTAATTGTTGCGGCCATTTAAAAACAGGCACAATGGCGTCCTTTTGTGTATGGAACGGAGAAAAAGGCCTCTTTTCACAACCGATCACAACCGAAATGTGTATGTGCCTTGCCTCCATGCATCTCTATAGCTCTACTACTTGAATAATACATTTCTGAATGCTACTCTCGATGCCATTTAAGCGCTGTTTTGCACCGCAAACAGCCACGGCGCTCCCGCACATGGATCAAACATATTTTCCAAGAACCAGAATGGATATATGGTTTTAGACGTTTTGGAAGGAAAATGGCGACTTTGCATCATCCGGTTTTTAAAACTTCTGGTGCAGTGGATACAGGTGTTGTGAAAGTTGCACTCCTGTACAAGGATTCAAAGAATAGCAGTAACCAGAATGGATACAGTTTTGGAAGGAAAATGGCGGCTTTGAAACATCCGGTTTTCAACTTCAACTTCCTCTTTGGTGGATGTAGGTGTAGTGAAAGTTGCAAGGATTCGAAGTATAGCAATAACCAGAATGGATACAGTTTTGGAAGGAAAATGGCGGCTTTGAAACATCCGGTTTTTAACTTCCTCTTTGATGGATGTGGGTGTGGTGAAAGTGACCCTACTGCACGTGGATTCAACATACAGCAGAAAGCAAAATGGATACGGTTTTTGAGACGCTTTGGAAGGAAAATGGCAGGTTTGCAGCATCCTGTTTGCAAATTCCACTAACTACACATGGATTAAACGTGCAGAGGTTTTGGAAGGAAAATGGCTTCTTAGCAGCATCTAAAACCCACGTCCGATTTTCGTGCGACTCGCTTACCGGCATCATGTGATCGCTCCAGGAAGTCATGTGATGGCGGAATCTTTGATGGTCTCGAATAGTATTCTGTTTGGAAGGAATTTCCGGTTTGGTTCGGCTTCCAACATCGGGTTTTAAGATCTAACAGCTACATCCGGTTTTCGTGCGACTTTTGAACGACTGCTGACAGTAGCTGTTGGGATACTCTGGAAAAGTGGACAGTAATGAGTACTGTCATGTTTCTGTCTTTCGTGATATCGTTAAAGACAGGCAAGTTCTTGTTCTAAAACAGTCTTTAGTTTAATATTTTAGGACCAATTAGTTTTTGTGTGTTCGGAAATGGTTACTTTTCTGTTTTGGTGTTTAATAGGTACTTAAACGCCAAGAGAATAAGAAATTTCTGATTTTCCGAATGGTGGCCTAGCAAAAAACTGCATTTCCAAACACGTTTACTGCTTATTCGCGTTTCCACATTCCTCCCAAAGTAGCTCATCTTAATTTTGCCATATCTCGTTGTTGGAATTGATCGTTTTGTCCCTTTTGCTTGACCATTGGTCAGCATAAATGACAGCTTGTCATGATAACTTGTCATTGCTGTTCGCTTTGCCAATCAATGCACTTCCGGTCTGTTTTGTTTATTAAGACGCTGGATCTCTGACGTCATTTATGGTCACTTCCTTTGCCCTGACCTCTGACCATTTGTCTGCCATTCTCATTTTCCTCTATCAACTGATGTCTTTTAAATTTTTTTTTTCCAATTCACGGCATACTATTAAAGCAGGGCTCAAAATTGTCTAGGCTCACTATTAGGCACCCAGGCAGAAAAAAAAACAAGTACTATATATATGGACATTTATATCAGCTTGGTGCAATAATTGTTAACCTTGTTTACTAATCCAAGTATTTTTCCATTTTAGAGTTCCTCGAATACCGTTAGTAACCATTATGACATCATTTCGGCCGCCAGCTTGGATTTCATTTGGAACTTCCGGAAGTTTTCATGTTCTAGTAGTTATTGGAATTTTCCGGAATTTTCTTCAATTTCTTCATCGGAATTTCAAGTAAAAGGCAAACATGATTTGGACCGGCGGCCAAATTTGCATTGCAGGAATTTTATGGTAAATACTTTGTTTTCTTCTTAAATATAACTGCTGCTGTGTTGTTGTCAAGGTTTATTTCTGTAAAGCAAAAACATGTTTGTCCTTCGGAGAAACTTTTTCATCCTATCGAATTGTAAACAGTCCCTTAATGCTGTTTATATTTTTTCTCGTGCCGCCCACTCTGAGTCCTACGTGTTGTAAAAGCACCTCGTCATGCAGCGCCATCTAGCAGTAGTGGTATAACAGTGTTGGGTTTTCTCCTATAAAAGCGCTATCTAGCACCATGAAACGATAACATGTAGTGGTTTTTCTCCTATAAAAGCGCCACTTTTACTTCACCGGTACCATTTAATTTCAAGAATACAACTTGTCTCCATATTTTACCATGAAATCATCGGACCCTTGGTTACTCCGCCGCCATTTTGTTTCCTTGTCGTCCTAGACATCCTTGATGATTACCTATCAAAGGCCGCTATTTTTCTTTCACATCAGTGCTAGTGCACCTTTGATGAGCCAGCTACGTACACGGTTAAAAAAATTCCGCAAAAGTTATACAGAAAAATGCAGGTAGCAGAATTAACGTGATCTTTTCGTGAAATGTAATGATTACCGTAATATTAAGGAAATATTCCCGTAAAAATAACGAATTACCAACTTAAAAATAATGGCATACATCTGCAATAGTCATGCAATTTTTTTTTCTATGAAATTATTATTTAATAGAAGCTACACTCAATTCCAATTATTTATGATTTTTTTAATTGGCATTTTCTTGAAAACAACTGTGGAAGACAGCCTCCTGTCTGAAAGGCTGATAGCATAGCCGCTATTATACCTATAGCTTGGTCACTTCTCCCTGTACCACAGTTGCTTAAATTACTTGAGCTTGAGACTGAGCTGCGTTTCAAGTCCCAGATGCATTCCACAGCTCCACAGCTGCACAGAAAAAACTGCCAAGACGAGCTCAAGACAGCCAAATGTGAGACCCAGCAGCTGCATGTGGCAGGGTGTCATCTCAAGATATAGCTTAAGCTTGAGATGCAGTTTAGAAGAGACAAAGCTGGAGCTGCAGTTTGTTGAGCAACTGTGGTACGAGGGAAATCAGTGCCAATGACTTCCACATTAAGTGTTGGTATGAATTTGAAAGGAATTTCTTGTATTAATTGAAGCTGAAGAGGAATGCCGAGATTGAAATTTTGTTTGTTCATCATAAATGTTTTTGGATTGAATTGATTTCTTAATAGAGGACACTTCATACGAAATGTTCCTTCATTTTGGATAAATTTGAAGGAAATATCACAAGTATCCAGTTTACTGCATATTTCTTTCAAATTTTACTCTAGTATTCCTGTAATATTTACAGATTCTTTTAACAGTCTACCGTTAGCCGTCATTTTGTTTAGATCATTCAGCTTTCGGTCACCAATGGTTCCCATTTTGCATCCACATCGTCCTTGGCGCCATTGATGGGATACCTACCATCCGCCGCCATTTTTGCTTATAGCTCATCAAGCATATCCTCCATCCCTCCCTTCCTTATCCATGGACGTATACCGCTCGTGATGGACACAATGCTCAATTGATGGAGGTGCCCCCAGATTATCGTTGCCCATTGTTTGGTACCTCGCCTCTGCTGCTGTGTTCGAACGTCCATTACGGCGCTTCTTCTAAGGGACAATACACCCTCGCGCCTTGTTGTTATACAACACAATCTTCTATTTCTCTGGAAGACGCATTTGCCAATTCAACAGCACGTATATACTTCTTGTCAAAAGAACGCAGTTTTTTTTGTGTCCAAGGCACAATCAATTTCTATCCCCACATGCATGCGTCCGCCGCCATTTTGAAGTTTATAAGGCATTGAATAAAGCCGGAGCGCCGTAACGCTGCTCTGTGTGTATGGCTACTGGTGCTAAGAGGGCCTTTTCTATTCCTCGTTTCTGAGGCCTTCTTCGCAGGGTCATTGTGAGAAGGGACTGTTTGGTGATATTGAAAGGAAGTGGAATTGTGCCCAGCGCCCCATTATATATGGCGCTCCTGCATGCCTGCCTTCCATGCGTGCGTATTTGTATATGTCCAGTTATTTAAAAAGGGAAAAAGAACGGTTTCTTAAGACCCAATATCCCCAGATGACTCTTTTCTTCTTCATCTTCTTCCTTGGTCCGCTTGCAATGCCTTTCATATATGTATTTCCACCATCTTTTTTGATATAAAAGACGGACTAGGAGGCTTCTTTCAGTCAGTCCACACTCGCCAGTGTCTTCCGCGGTAGTGTGCACGCGTCCGTCGTCACCGTCTTGACTTGTCCAAGATCTTGGATTACTGCAGAAGATTGTAATGTTCCCATAATTGGATGTAGGAGAGGATGGCGTGTTTGTCTGTCATGTTGCCTCCATTTTCGTTGGGCTGAGACTCTCATGGTCTTTGAAGACTGAAAAAGTGCTGGAGAATTCGATGGATGCTTCTTTAATTGGAAATATTGTCTGACATGTGCCTATAGAATTCAATCTATTTATGTAAGACAGTATACGTGTGTTCCCTCAGATGTTCCATTGATTGGATAGGGGACGATAGTGTGTCTGACATCTCATGACCTTCGTGGCATGGGAGTCTCATGATACGGATTCATTGAAAAAAAGGCCTGGAAAACTCCGAATATGTGCTTAGAATTCATCCTATAAGGTCTCATACATGTGTTATGTGTATGCTACCTGTCATCTTTCCATGGCCGTCTTGGCTTGGCAGTCTAGTCTTTGGAGACTTTGTAAAAGTGCTTATAGAACCGGACTTTGAATATCCTGAAATTGCCCTTGATTTAAGAATGTTCGGAGAAAAATTCCCAATTACGTCGTAAATCTTCATTTGGTATTTTATGAACTGCGATGCATGTACGGATGACAACCGACTGCTGGAGAATCCATGCTTCTAAAAATATTCAAAGCATTTTTTGATATATGACAAGAACTGGAGTACATGCGGAGGAAGACACTCAAGAGACTGTTTTGGTGCAACTATATATATATAGGCTTTTCTTGAGTATACTTTAAGTCGGAAAGGTTGCTTTCCATATACATTTTTACGGGCGTCCATGCATCAAGTACATGCATGGCACATGCATCCTTGTCGTGCGACCCCTATATAGAGAAAATCTGAAGCTTCCAAACTGATGTGAGCTATAAATGTGTTTGAAATTAATGGTAAATATACTGTTTAGAACAAACATGCACTGTCATGCATGCATCGATCCATGCATGACAAAAGCCACTTAATCAATAGTTTTCGCTTCGTGTTAACCAGAGATATTAAAATTTAGATTGTCTCTCCTCTAATGAAGCATTATACCAAATTTTGATTAGAACATAATCTGCGGTTAAAAATTAACTTTAACGGCGGTTTAATAAACACTTGCTTGTTTAATTCTCATCAACTAAAACTTTCACTGCATGCATGGTTTTCACAGGCTATATTTGCTATATATAAGGACCTAACATTTTTGTTATCACTAATCGGGTTTCTTTAAGCTACAGTTAGCCTAAACTTTAACGGCCGTAAAGTGCAATAAGCGGTCGTAACCTATACTCATATATTTAATTGGAGAAATTGAAATAAAATAGCCAACTTAGGTATAAACTTTTATTTGTTATTATAATTTACGGGATGTACCATGCAAACATTGATTAACGTTGATTTTTGTTTTAATTTGTGCAACCCTATATATACTAACGGGTAAAGGACCGATTAGCTTAATCGGCAGTTAAAAACAAATATACAAATAATAATTAAATGTTTAGATGTAATAAATATTGAGACTAAACCCCGATTAGCGAAATCGGCCGTTAAATCTGGTTTTTTGGTGCAACTCGACTTAAGAGTCAGCTAAAAACTATATACATGAAATTGTGAAGTTATTTTTGCTAATTTTTGATGCGTACTAGATAGGGTCATAAAATCCCTAATGTGTCTATAGGGTCCATGCATAGATGTTTTCCTCTCATGCATCCATGCATGGAGTAATATGGGTTTTTTCACACATCCCCCCATCCCTAATGGGCTCATATATTTTCTTCCGAATTTAGTGACATTTATTAGCCACAACATGTTGTCAGTTGTTAAGCCTAATCGTGGATTAAGATTTGTTGTGCCGATACAACGAATCTCCCCTCCCCTGTAAATACAACATTGTATCTTAATCGCCAATTAACCCTTCGCGTTTTAATTGTAGATTTATCACATGCTATAACCTTGTAATTGAACTTGGTGCGATTTCTTAAGACAATTAATTTATCACAAGTTTTACATGTAAAAGTCATATTTAAATATAACCATGGTTTAATATAATGGTAGATTATACATATATACATAGTATATTATAGGTTAGGATAATTTGTATATTGTAACATGTTTGCATGTAAAAATCCAGTCTTTTTTTTTTTTTTTTTTTTTCGAAAATTAACCCGAGTTTAGCAAGTGTTAACTTAATGATTAACATAAGGTCACTAACCATATATAATGTGTATAATACATTATAGTTAGTAATTATGCATGTATAGTATAATTGTGGATTATACAGTATATAATTTTTAATTAAATATATGCAGTATGAAACCTAATGGTCCGTTAACTTTAATTTATCGTGTTAATATTGCATGCGCGTGCATGTAAACTGTTTTTTATCACAAAAGACACAATATATATTTTTTTAAGTGTATACATATATTATAAAATTTTGTATACTCTCTATAGATGTTTAATTTGTGCATGTGTACATGCACATGTATAATACATGCATTGTGCATATTAAATTCTCAAAAAACTCCATTTAATTGTATGGTGCTTATATACTGTATATATTTTTATAGATATTTGCAAAATTTTGAATCAAAATTGCATAAATATATATAATATAGCTTTTAATGTATACAATTCACATAAACTCATTCAAATTTATATATCTGAAGACTTTAAAATATTTATTAACGAATATATGTAGTTTAGCGTAAATTATAAATTTAATTATTGGGAAAAATTTCATAAATGTATAATATAACTTTTCCATGTACAATTCGCAAAAAAAGTCGGTAAAATTGATTTCTGCAGGCTTTAAAAGAATTGATAAATATGTAATTTGGTGTAAATTATATCGTGTTGAGCCTGTCATGATACAGCGCATACTAATCGCTATATCTAAATATATAATTGAAATTAAAGCTCATTAAATTTATGAGAAACTTCACGCTTATCAAGCGTTATGACAACCGACCGATTAAGCAATTTAATTCAAACAATAATGTAATTTCATGTCGTTTTTAAATACACAACAATTTTAATTCAAGTATCAAAAAATATGCGTTCTATCAATCATAATTATGTGTTATTTTTTCTGATTTTTTTAAAAATGAATTTTGACTACTTTTTGTTTAAATTTTTCCCATGCAACGTGTGAATTTTATAGTGTGTAATTGAAGGTTCAAAAAACGTGCAATAGATGGCGCTACTAAACGGGGGAAATAAACACAATCACTACTCGTTTTTGTAAGCTTTCAACGAATGTCACGATCCTTTTAATTATATTTACACCGAATTATATAAAATATATACATATAATTATATAATAATGACTGTATTATAACAACACTGAAGAAATATAGATATAGTTTTGAGAAATATATAATTCTCTAGAGAAATGGAGGCGAGTCTGGTTCACAAAAGACATTTGTAGAAGAACAAATTATATAAATTAAATGTATGTAATTGCATAATTTATCCAGAAAATATGGATTTGGGTCTAGTAATCAGCTGCCCCAATTAACCGGAATAAAGTGTATGTAAATATTAGGCACAATTATCCAATTTCATGAATAACACACCTCTCGTGTAGATCTCATCATAGGAAATCTCAATAGAAGTTCATAAATGTCCTAGAAATTTTGTTCAAATTCAATATGGTCTTAATAAGCGGCTGTCCCAATTAACCGTAGTCACGTGTATATTTTTCATATCCATGCAAAGTATCCAATTTCCAGTGAATAACACACCTCATAGATCTCATAGAAATCCTAATGGAAGCTCGTTATGTGCCTTATGTTACCGTAATTGAAACTTTTTGATTCTATTTGATATCGGAAAAGGGCCCAATGTTCGGTATTCGTTTGACCATGTATATAAAGCCCTTTTGATATTTTCCCCTTCCTTCGATCGTCTCGTTTTAATTTCTATTTCTATGATGACAGAAACAATATTGGCGCTACGCTTTAATGTAATTTAATCAGATCTATATAGAGAACATTCTATGAATTATTCATAATGCATAGGAAATCGGAGCTTATGCTCAGGAGCATATAGAGCATTATACACGGGGGGATATCACCAATAGTCCTCTCATATATGGAGAGGACATGGGACTTAATCTATTACACGCAATATTGACACCGAGCTATAGGGAGATCAATGGGCCCTTTGATCGGGGGTGTCAATACAACAGACCCTATATATCCCTTTCAACACCAGACGAATCCATTTGAATTTGCACTACTCTGAACACGCAGAACACTATTCTGAACATGTTAGAACACTGTCCTGAGCTTGTCTGCATGTAATACTTTTTTTTACAGTAATGTACACTTTGATCGGAGGTGTCAATACAACAGACACTATATATACCCCTTTCATCACCAGACACGTTAAACACTATTCTGAACAAATTGAACACTATTCAGAACACGTGGAACACTCTTCAGAACACGTGGAACACTAATCGGAACACGTAGAACACTATTGGGAACATGTTAGAACACTATTATGGACATGTTAGAACTGTTCTGAGCTTGTTTGCAACGCTTTCTTTATACAAATGTTCTGGCTTTATGGTTATATTTGGCTATTGAAGTCACATTTAAATCTTGATGGGCTTTATTGGGCAATCCTAAGTCATGTATAATAATGATGGGTAGAATATCCTTATATGGATCTTTGTTAGGTTATGATGAACCACACATTGGTCATAAAATGATATAGATATGGTTAAACATTTGCATATTTGAATTGGCATTACCATAATGGGCATATATGGGTGACTATTGCTATTAATATGGGTGCACGAGTATATTGTATAAATGGGCATATATGGGTGGGTATTGGTATAAATGGGCATACCTGGGTATATATGGACAAACCTGGTCCAGTCCATATATGTCCAATTTCAGGTCAACATATATGAATATACGAATTAACTGTTGGAAATTATAAGTTATAAAATTGTTTAAATCATGTTCTATAAACAAGAATAACAGTAAACATTTTATTATGCATTTAAAAATATCGTATTTCGGTCCATGGCTCATATTTTTTTGGGTCCTTAATGCTTGCTTATCAGGATATTAAGATCTTCGCGTTCTTATTGCATATTTTTGGGGCCTATTTGAGTTTTTATTTTTTATGTTAGGTCCTTATAGTATATACATACTTATTTTGGTCCTTATTACGTATACCTACGTGGGACCTCATTGCATACTCACTTGGGACCTTATTGCTTTCGTATACTTGTGTATTTTAGCTGTAGGCTAATTGGGTATACAGAAACATGCCCTTAAGGGTTGATTTTGCTTTGAAAAAGGGGGATCATAATTAGGCCACTGTAAATAATAGTCTGAAATTCTACAATGGAAAAATCTTATAAACAAACACGGAATGTTTATAGAATTTTGATAAGTCAACTGGCAATGCACCCTGAAACATGCTGAGAGCCAAAATCGATATCTCAGACACAATTAAATATTATATACGTGCCATGAAAATCAATAGAATTTCGTCTCTCTTCTATTATATACCTGTATACAATGTACTTGTATACACCCCTAAGGTCGTTCCTTTTACGAGGATATTAGCTTATTCCAATATAGGAAACCACTCCCTTACATTTATACACACATGCACTAAGGTGCTTTTTAATGCAAAAATATCGACAAATAGTATATATATATATATATATTTTTCACATTAAAAGATGGACCTATATACCCTACCTGTCTCTAAAGATTGTCCTCAAACGCATGATAGTGCAATTTTGAAGTATAAATGCGTTTGTATGCAAAATTTTAAAATCTTACTATATATACAGATCATGAATTATACATATATAATTACACTACATATATATATATGCATAGAAAACGAATTTTACAAATAATTTTTACCTGCAATATTCCGCCTGTACTTGTTTCCTTTCGGATGGATTAATTATATATACAAGGTATATATTTTGGCCCATTGGCAGCAAAACTGTACATGTATGGACATGCTTAAACTCGATATATTCCCGATTGTGACATAATCTAAACATTGTTTATATCATCGTGATATTTTAGAATTATCTGCTATTGTATAAAAGCCACCAATTAGGATTAACCTTATGAGGGTCGTTCATTAATTCTCCTGGCATGTATACCAAACGTGTTGATGATCAAAGACCGATTCAGCCGTCAATGGGCGCAGGTGTTGCTCCAAAAGGGATTAACCATCAAGGGGCACGAGCACAATTAAAGGGTCCATTCAATGGAATGCAAGCAGGGGTCGTTCATAATTAATCTTAAGATGACATCTCATAGGCCTAGATAAAATCTTTACTCAGGTATGTAGTAAGGGAATTGAATGATTTGGTCCTATTTAGTCTGTGGTCCGATTATCTCTATACATTTAGCAATGAATAAAATTAAGGTCCTCGGTTTTTTAATTGTTTTATTTTCAATTCAAATAAATATTATATCCAACTTTAAATAAAAATAATTATGACGTTTTGGAAAATTTGGTCCTAATAAAGCCCTTGGCCCTAATCATTCCAGATAGTGGTCACATTACTCAAAATGTATAAATATATATAAAGTATACATGCATGTATACAGTGCATTTCGGATCATTGGACCATGGCCCTATAATAATGATATATGCGGGCAAGCCTAATTTCCTAAAAACTGTGATTTTATAAGAAAGCTATGTATATAAGCAGGGTATAAACCAAGGGTCTTAACGGGGGATTAAGTCACCGTTAAAACTATTTGAGGTTTGTAATACGTCATTAGACCCGAACACGTGTTTAGCCTATAGGATTACGAGTTAAATTGATAGTGAAAGCACGCATGCGTAAAGGCGTAGGGCTTAAGGGACTTAGGGTCGAACAGCGTGAAAAACAATTAGAAAACGCCTAGGGATTTAATTGGATTTAAGGTCCTTATCAAACTCTCTTTTAATGCGATTTTGCCCTTTAGGGGTTTATATGGTGCGCATTAAGGGCAAGGGGGAAATTAAACACGTTAGGGATGGGTTCCCTAATTAATAGAATTCAGCCCCTTGAGCCATGAAGGGTTCTTTAATGGTAAAAGGTGCATCTGCTTTAAAGCCTTGTATTGACCACCAGTTGACCTATGCAAAAAATACTTAAAATTTGAACTATACCATAATTGTTTCAAATAGGAAATCTGTTCCCGAATAATACCGGTAAACATCCCATATATGTTCTAGGGAATATTCAAATGTGTTCAAGATCAGTAATGTGTGTCTAAATCTACTGTTGGGAATGTAGCATCATATTTTGAAATTGCAAGTTTTCGTTGGGGACAAGATTTCATAATTTTTTTTTTTTTTTTTTTTTTTTTTGTATAAAACGGTATGCTAGAACATGTTTAAAATATGGTGATATAACATTATAATTTAACACTTGTTTAACACGCAAACTAATTTATTTTTCATCTTATAATTTGATAATATGCAATATACTTGTATATAGAACATTTGCGAAAAAAAAAGAAATATAAAAACGTGTTGGAAAAAAACAGTTTAAGAACATTTATTAGAACACTAGGTTGTAAATATGTTTTACACCAACACTAGCTTGTATTTTTACACGAAAATGTAGTTAACCTATCAATTCCATCTATCAATTCTGTCTCGTTTATCGGTAACAAACCAACATATACTCGGAACATTTGTGTAGAAAAAAGATGTAAAAAACATGTTCTGAATAGTGTTCTAGCAAGTATTTACCAAGGTGTTGAAAGGGATACACTGGGAACTGCTATAGAGAGCATCTCGAGAGTTACCCCTTGTAGGTAGGCGTCATGCCCTACACCAAAGCATTGCATGTATGCAATGTATTGTACCGGGTACCCCAAAAGTGTCTCGCCTTCAGTTTGGAATTTAATTCGGTATTATTATTGGGCCTAATTGCTCGCTGAGCATTTAGGCCTAGTTCGGTGGCCCTTAAATTCCGCGGGATCACGCCCTCACCCTGTCACCCCCACCCTCACCCCGGGCCTCACCCTCACCCCCACGTATACAGAGAAATTGAATTCTTATTGACCCCCCTCATTTTTTTCGGTCTCTCTCTCTTCTGCATGTGTATTTTTTGATTGATAGTAAAAGAGATTGTCCGTTGCGGTGCATCTCTGGTTCCCGCACTCTGACAATGGCGACTCCACATGAGGTCCTCGTCCACCCTATTGTTCACCCTGTGCCCAAATTTGTCCCACAATCCCCTTCGCCTCCGTTCTCTTTTTTATTTTTAAATAATAATAAAGTGCAGGAACAGAAGCAGAGACTCCATTTGTTGTTTGTCCTCGTATTAAGTCCTTTTTGTGCCCCTCGCATCCACCTAATCATTAAGGAATCCATTAAGGAAATGTCGGATTGTCACTATCACTACCTTTAATGGATATGGGGGCATTTGGGTCGATTGCACCAAACTCAGATTACGCCAAATGGAGCATCTAATGAAAAACAGTTTAAAAACACCTGTGAGAAACCTGGAAATTAACGCCACTGCAGCTAAACGCCAAAAACAGGAATTTAGAACACTATATAGGAACGTGATATGGTGTTCTTTTAGAACACATTAACACATGTAGAAAGTGTCTTTTCTTGAAATGAGCATGCATACACAACTTTGAACGGCTCATGAAAACACATTGATAATTTCAGAAAACGACTTTAGTGTCCTGGGATGTATTTACATGTGAGAATCAATAAATTAGAACATTTAAGTGATCGTAAATTGTTGCTGGTTCAGAACACATCGACACTTAGAGAACGTATTGTTTTCTTAAATACGTATCAAAATTGCGTTATAAGTTAAAATCAGTAAAATTAGAATCTAAAGCTCAGAACACCAAACGACTTTTAAAGACTTGTGCAATAGAACATGTGAGAATCAATAAATTAGAACATTTAAGTGATCGTAAATTGTTACTGGTTCAGAACACATCGACACTTGGTGAACGTATTGTTTTCTTAAATACGTTTCAAAACTGCGTTATAAGTTAAAATCAGTAAAATTAGAATCTAAAGCTCAAAACACCAAACGACTTTTAAAGACTTGTATAACAGAACACATTTAGAATGTGTTTGGAACGAATTTAGAACGATTGGAGACAGTGTTATGGTTTCTGAAATTAGTTTAAAAACTGCGTTATAAATACTAAGTAGTAAAATTGGAACTTAAAGATTGGATAACAACACATTTAGACTGCATGTTTAGAACGTGTTGAGATATGTGGAGAACGTGGGAAACGTGGCATACATGTCCATATATAGCTTTTCCAAACGGGTTGTCGCAGTTTTTAGTGTTAAACAAAGTTTCATACAGGAATCCAATCTCAATGCTAAACTGCTTACAGTAAAAATACACTTTTTTAATTTTTTTCCCAATTTTGGCTTGGTTATGGTTGCCTGATTCCCTCTTGACATGTCCCAGACTTCAGTATACCCCCTCACCATCCTCGTGGGACATCATCCTGTTTTTAGGGGGTAACATCATTAGTCAAAACCAGAAAAAAGTCAGATTTTCGTCCATATCAAACCTTTTGAGGGGATGAATTCAACTACAAAGTCCGCCATGCTTGCTGACCATGCAATAACAAAGTTAATAAAAGAAGAGCAATTAATCATTAACAGGTTTTTGGGAAAAGTTTGGATGGGGTTAAGGGGTTTTCCAGCTGAAAGCATGGCTGGTCAACCCCCTAACAAGTCACCCCCTTAAAACATTCACTCCATCATTCGCCAAATATATATATATATATAAAAAATAACTTGTGCAAAATCATGCTCTTTACATAGTGCGCACTTAGAACGCTGCAAAGTAAGGCCAATAAAGAGAGCAATTTCCCTCCCTAAGGGTACCCCCCTTACCCCTTAAATCCCCCATCATGCATCAGTAAAATCTGAAAACTAGGCATACAATGGCGTATACTCGGAATGCCTGACTTTTGTGTTATGGTCCATGGCTTAGGGGAATCTAAGGGGATAAGTGGATCTTAGGGGGCGACACCGTTTCGGAAGGGTACCATCAGGTATCATGCTTCATACAACCAGATTTAGATGCGTGAAAACAAATGTTTTACTAAATGTAAAAACAACATTTTTTTGAAATTTTTGTAGTATTTTTTTTTTTTTTAGTTTAGGGGAATTGGATATGTGATACGTGGTATTGTTGAGGCCATGCATGGACAAAACACGTCTTGATACGATGAGTTTTGACAAAAAAATAACAAAAATAAACAAACAAATAAACTAGGATGAAACACTTGGTCAAACTTAACGTTTGGCAGGCTTTTATAGGCCTTGTATGAATTTTCAATATGGTTTTACCAACCCTATTTGTGTACATGTCACAAAATATAAGTTTATGCAAGTCTATACCTGGCCTATTGGTCAATCTGACCAATATGATCACAATGGTTTTTAACAGCTTCATTTGTGTTCATATCACAAACTATCTTCGTTGTGTAGGTTTCTACCAGCCTTTATTTCTGGTGTTTATATCACAAACTATTTGAGCATATTGTGCAGGTCATTGCTGGTTCCATTTGTGATTTATTTCACAACATTTGCATATGAAACAGGTTTGGTAGGAAGGTTTTGTGTGTTACATCACAATATATGCATTGATGTTTTAACCAGTTCCATATAGCGTTTCACAAAATTAACATGTGATACAATGCATGTTTGATTAACTTCATTTGCGTTTGTATTACAGTGTACAATACACAACTATTTGTGTGCATGCTTATCACAAAATGTTTTTGTGCTTATATGTTATTACTCTTTCATTTCTGTTCATATTTCAAAATAAACATTTTATGCAGCGTTTATCCTTTTTAATTGTGTTCATATCACACAATTACCATTTCAGTGTGTTTTACCATTCTTATCTGTGTTCATATGACAGTAAGCATTTTATACAAAGTTTTTAAGCGATTGTAAAACAAATTATGCATTTTGATCAACTCGTATCATTGGCACTACACAAGTTGTTATCACAAAATAGCCATGTTATGTAAGCTTTTACCAATTCCAAATGTGTATATACTATCATTCTAGTTTAGGTTCATATGACAGTAAGCATTTTGATGCATTTTGAGTAAGTTTCCATACTACTCCTGTTTGTGTTATTATCACAAAATATTCTTTTTTAGCAAGTTTCCATACTACTCCTTCTTGTATCTTCACAAAATGTGCATTTTAAGCAAGTCTCCATACTACTCCTGCTTGTATTATTATCACAAAATATGCATTTTGTACAAGTTTCCATACTTACTCCTGTTTATGTTAGTATCACAACATATGCATTTTGAGGAAGTTTCCATACTTACTCCTGTTTGTGTTAGCATCACAAATTATGCATTTAGTACAAGTTTCCATGTTACTTCTGCTTGTGTTATTATTATAAAACATGCATTTTGTGCAAACTCGTATCATTGAAACTGTGCACAAGTCCATATCACAAAATATAAGTTTTGCACAATTTTTCTGTCCCATATCCTACAAGGGGTAAATTCATGTACCTCATCTAATGTATACATTTTGTATACATGTTACCCGGGCCAGATATGTTTCCGAAAGGTTAATTGTTAATTTGTGTTTCTACACTGTTAAGTGCCAGGTATAAATTTCCCGTTCATTTAGGTT
Organism: Julus scanicus; assembly: GCA_034698625.1. Taxonomy (NCBI): domain Eukaryota; kingdom Metazoa; phylum Arthropoda; class Diplopoda; order Julida; family Julidae; genus Julus; species Julus scanicus. The sequence goes on along the minus strand of JAQGBW010000307.1, from coordinate 25,737 downwards.
ACGTCATTCCTTTTTCTATTGTATGCCACATTTTCATCATCAGCCAACTTTTTTTTTTAAGTTTGATACGTATGTGTCCCAGGCCACCTGTTTCTGGCCATTGTTCCCTCACCTACTTGTATTCACACTATATCAAAATGATCCATTTTCCATTCTATATATATATATATTTATATATTAAACACGTACGCCTTGTATATATATATATATACTATGTTGCAAACATAGAAGTATGCTACATCATTCGGGACATCATCAATATCGTAGCTGTCATAGTCTTCTTTTTTTGGTGTTGAATCCTTCGATATTATACATATATTTTGGGTCCATCTTTTAAACGGTTAATTAAACCTCTATTAGACGGCCATTGCTTGGCCCCGCCCCCTTTTGTCTACCTGTCCTCAAAATGATAGATGATGCAAACAATACTTTCTCCTATTGTTGCTTTTTTATTTTTTTTCTTGTTGTTGTTACCCCTTGATGTGCAGCGACCTCTACGAATAGCCTTTGGAAATGGCCAACTAGAATTTGATTGCTTTTCAATACTATGATTTTTTTATAAGCTTTAATGTATACATGTTTCATGCAAACTCAGTCATCTAGTGTTTAAAAAACAACTTTTTTACTTGTTGTATGTTGTTGCTATCATAAAAAGACAACACCCTTACATACTCTACATTTTAAATTAACTACGAACCAATTAAAGGGAAATTTTAGAGTGGCGAAATTGAAATTATATAACATTTTGGAATGTCAGGAATTTATGAATGACCCTTGCGAAGAGCGCCATCTATGGGTGATACTAAATGGCTGTTCTAATAATATGAAAGCTGGGAAGACATGTTTTTGCATATAATTTGTGTACAATATATTAGGGAAATTAATTGTTCCTGATAGATATGGAGCTACCGATGTTAATGTGTGAAATTATACATCTAAGAGAAAATTTTATATTTTATACAAATATACTTTGCATTATACGAGTACTCTAATACAACCAAATAGATTTATATATTAGATCAACTGAAATGTATTGTCAGACTTAGTGTGATGTGGATTGATATAAAAAGTTATTTGGTTCAAAATATTGACAAAATACTATTTTATCCAAGTTCAGGGACACTGATGGGTCCCGGCGTTTATTAAAGACCAATAGCTGACGCCATCTAGTGGCTCCCGTGGTAGGTGGCGCCACCTTCAATGTCCTTACAAAACGCACTTGTACACAACAAACGCTTTTTTCTCGTTATACAAGGCACTTCGTCAGCCATATCTGTGACATTTTACGCGTTATAACTTATATTCCCACAAATGGACGCGTTTAGGGGCCTTATTCAGAAAAAAATATATTTTTTTTCTTAAATAAATTTTGTCAATCTGCATCGCAGACATGTCAATGGGCTCTGAACATAAAAGAGAAGGAAAAGTGAGGGAAAAAACCGTTTAGAAGAAGCCAAAATGGTTTTTTTATTAGCCATACCCATGTCACGTATCAACATAGCGGAAAAAGCGCTAAAATCTACGTATTATTCAATAAATTCCTAGGGTTTTTACCCAGAGTGCCATTGAGGGAAGATTGGATCGCAAGATAGGGAAATAAGTGCCTCACTCTCCCCATGCGTGCACACACTGCGTGCATGTGATGAGGGAAGGGGGAAGATATATGACAGCACTGTACTGAATTCCCACAGACGCCATTTTCTTATTATTTTTTCTTTGTAATTTATGTGACACGTTTTGTAGCTTTTTGTGTGACACTATTTCTTACCAACACTTTTTTGTACTATTTCCCCTTTGAAGACCTAAGGATTTATGGCTTATATGGCCCAATGCCTTGGATCGAATCCCGACTTACCCTCCTATGTTGTAGGATTTTTTTGGGATGAAGGAAGAAGGGGTAAACAGGTGGTCATAAATTCCAACCAGATCAGCCTGCATTACCTGATATAAACGAATACCTGAGATTATAAAGGGCCTTTCGAAACTTCTTAACAACATTATTTAAGACGTGTATTTAGATGAGGGGAAGGGTCTTAGGTCCTAAAAAAATTGGGAAATTTGCATCTGCTATGCATAGAGCTGGCTAAAAAACATAAAAACCTTGACTTTTATTAGAAATAAACTAATTTAGAAGTTTGTAAATTAAAAGGTTTTAAAATTCGGATTTTTGATAATTTATGCAGTAGTTTGAAAAATCAAAAGTTTGAACAATCAGAAATTTGAACAATCAGAAATTTGAGAAATGAAATGTTTGGGAAATCGAAAGTTTGAAAACTCCGAAGTTTGAACAATCAGAAATTTGAACAATTAGAAGCTTGAGAAATCAGAAGTTTTAAAATTCAATTTTTGATGATCAGAAATTAGACCAATGAGAAATTTGCGAAATCAAAAGTTTGGGACATCGAAAGTTTGAAAAACAGAAGTTTGAACAATCAGAAGTTTGAAAAATCAGAAGTTTAAAAATCCAAATGTTCGATGATTAGAAATTTGAGAAATCAAAAGTAGGGAAATCGAAAGTTTGAAAAACAGAAATTTGAACAATCAGAAATTTGAAAAACAGAAGTTTGAAAAATCAGAGGTTTAAAAATTCAAATGTTCGATGATCAGAAATTTGAGAAATCGAAAGTTTGAAATACAGAAGTTCGAACAATCAGAAGTTTGAACAATCAGAAGTTTGAACAATCAGAAGTTTAAACAATCAGAAGTTTGAACAATCAGAAGTTTGAACAATCAGAAGTTTGAACAATCAGAAGTTTGAAAAACAAAAGTTTTGAACAATCAGAAGTTTGAAAAATCAGAAGTTTTTAAAATTCAAGTTTAAGAATTTCAATTTTTGATGATTCAGAAGTTAAAAAAGGCAAAAGCATGAAGATCAGAAATTTTTCATACTCATGCAGAACTTTAGAAATTGAATAATTTTTTTTACGGATTTTCACAATTTATAAATTTGAAATTGAACAAGGTTGAAAATACAATAGTTTAGAAAATCAGTTACGGATTTTGAATATTCAGAAGTTTAAAGATTAAGAAAGTTTGAACAATTAAAGTTTAAATATTTAGATGCTTCCAAACTTTTGAGTATTCAGTAAAAATTCACCAACTTGCTTAGGCACTTGAAAATTGCAAAATGTTAACAAAATTCAAAGTTTTTTTACCATTGTTGATATTCATATAAATTTTCCCACAATTCACTATACCATATAGAGATAAATTTAAAATTGAATCCCTCGTTAAAAGGGACATGTAATATTTTACCATTTTTTGCTCCAAAGTTTTACCACATTTGTTACATTTTATGACCGTGTCACATAAAGGTTGGAATGTGTTACAGTATGTTGCATGTTAACAAACCCTAGTAACCACCTTAACAATTCATGCTTTGCATTTTTGTGTCACCTTAGTGATTTTAATGGCCTTACGCGTACTGGGACCCACCCCCGGCCCCCTATGAGGTTGTTTTTTGGTAGGAGTGTTAAATACTTCCGAGGGAACTAAGAGGTGGGCTACCGTTACCTGGCACTAAATTCTAAATTCGTTCATTGGGTCCCACACTCTGTGGCTTTGGGACCCTCGTTTCTAGTCATTATTCTTCGCCCCTTTGACAGTTATTCCTCAATGGTCCTAATGCCGAATGCACGGAAGGTCCGAATTTTCGCCAGGGGGTCCGAGTCTAGGTGGGGATTAGGTCGTTAAGACACCTGAGAGAGTTCGAAGGTGTCAGTGGCCCCAGGGCCAAAGACCTCCTGCTGACAAAAGCCCAGATACCTTTGCAAAAAAACAACATATATTTTAAAACTAGGCATCACAGAAGTGTTTATAACACCTACTTTATTTATATGTTTTGGGCAACTTCTATATAGTTGATATATATGGGTTGATCCAGGGGGTCCTGACCCCCTATATCACTTTAAATACCCTAAATTAAGGACAATCAAGGGGGTACTTAACCTAAAATCTGACTTTATATACCTGCCATCTTAGTTGTATGCTTACCATTGCAGGTAAAACTATATATGGACTTGTTTGCGTCATATATAGTCATGTATGAACCATATTTAACCTTTGGATATCCAGATTTAGCTATATTAACCATATTTAGCCTTTGAATAGCCAGATTTAGCTATATTAACCATATTTAGCCTTTGAATAACCAGATTTAGCTATATTAACTATATTTAGCCTTTGAATAACCAGACTTAGCTATATTAACTATATTTAGCCTTTGAATAACCAGATTTAGCTATATTAACTATATTTAGCCTTTGAATAACCAGATTTAGCTATATTAACCATATTTAGCCTTTGAATAGCCAGATTTAGCTGTATTAACCATATTTAGCCTTTGAATAGCCAGCCATAGCTATATTAACCATATTTTGCTTTTGAATAGCCAGATTTAGCTATAGTTTTATAGTTATTTAGCCGTGTATGGGTCATATTTAGCTTTTCGATCAATATGCAGATTTAGCTATATGTGCACCATATTCATCCCTTGACTAGCCATGTATGAAATATTTCACCATTGAATGCCTATATATGGCCATATATGAACCAAAGTTAGCCTTTGGATAGCCTATATGCAACCTAGCAGCACTCTATTCGGTAATAATGCTTATTATATATGGACCATATTTAGCTAAATTGGCACTATAATCAACTGTTGACTGACTAGTCTATATATGAAATGTGTTAGCCGTTGAAAACACAAATATATCCATATATGGGTCATAATACTTAGCCTTTGAATAGCCATATTTAACTAAATTTGCACTATAATCATCCCTCGACTATATATCCATGCATATACGAAATATGTTTGTTAGCCGTGTATGGATCGTACTTTAATTTCCTTTGAATAGCCATGTGTAGCTAAATTGACTATAGCCATGTATGAAATATATGTTACCCCTATTCATCCCTTGACTAACCATTGGCTTAATTAACCATGCACTGAATGCATTCTATAACTGTGTAATTATTTCACCATATAGATGACAATTAGGACCATATCAAGCTTTTGAATGACAATATATGGGCATGTTCTATACTTTTGAGTTTTCATATATAGACCATTATGTGGTGTATATATGAAAACTCAAAAGTATTATAGTATGATGGAATGATGTACATTGCACATTACACATTACATGCACATTCGACCATACGTATAAGGGCATCTATACATTTTGGTATATATCACACACTTGTACATGGCCATGTATGTCCAGATACAAATATCCTCTTGGGTTCTCACGCATTGTGCTACACACGCCATCTTGTCATCACCTGCACATTAAGTTTGAGGGCATACCTTGAAAGGGCTTTAAGGGGCAACCTGTGGTCCAAAGCGATACAATTACAAGGAGCTTATACTTGTATTTAAATTGAGATAATGAAAAATAGCAGAAAATAGGAAGTGTTAGGGTGAGGGAGGTTTGACAAAAGGCGTGCTTATTTCATGACCACACAAGTCATTTAAAGTTTGATTATGCATTTCACAGAATAAGGTCAATTCAATTATGAGTATAGCTGTTTTTAGAAATCGATGCCCTTTGGTGAAGGAGGGGTCAAATGGTCCATAGTGTTACCAAAAGTGCGACATTGTCCACTGAACAGTCGGTTGTGTGCATTTCTATGGGATTTTCCCCTCTGCAATATGGCGTGCAACATGCAGCATACACCTTTTTAAAAGAAAAAAACCCAACAAAAATGAGGGGGTTCTCGTGTTCGATCCATTAAAGGTGAAAAGTAATACCATTTAACGTGTATATAAGGCTCAAATGGGCCATATTGGATAACAAGAGAAGGCCCTAAAGACGCTAAAGTGCATTGAAAATAAAATGAATAAATAGGACAAACGGCCATGTTTGAATTAAAACTACACAGTAGGACCTGTGAAAACCTATGGAAACATGGACCACTTGCTACTGTATCAAATAGCCCTGGGTTTCATTCACGACTTTAAAGGCATGCCCTTTAGAAAGGCCCTTTAGAAATATGTGGACAAATAGGACAAGCAGCCATGTTTGAATGAAAACCACACGGTATATAGGACCTATGGAAACCTGGGCCACTTGCCACTGTATCAAATGGCCCTGGGTTTTATTCACGACTGTAAAGGCATGCCCCTTATATAGAAAAAGACTTTTAGAAAGGCCCTTTAGAGGAAATCAATCCTTCGCTACCAGTATACTGTAACAAAAACCACAGGACGAAAACCGTTTAAATTTTGATTAAAATGCGTGTTTGGAATTTTTTCATTCGATTTAATGTAACATATTCAATCTGGGAAACCACCGAGTTTCATCCCCTATCAAAAGCCCCCCTTATCAAAAAAAAAAAGTTATAAAAGGGCTCATGACTAAGTCCGATGATGTAAGGGGGGGGGAAATAGATGAATTGAGGGGAACCATGATGGCAGATATTTTCAATGTTGCCAGATTATATTGTATCCGCATTTTCGGATGGGGTGGAGGGATAAGTATGTGGGACTCCCATATATGGGTTGTGGTGAAATGAGTGATAACCACTGGGGCAACCCCTCAGTTAGAAGGACTTTAAGGAACCCCTCATTTGCACAAATGGGGGATTCAGATTTCTCATTTTGCTACTACCATATCTTTGTATATGGTTCGATGAAAACTTTAGGGGATGTTTGGCAGGGATTTATTTTTGGAGGGGGTCCATATTACATGGGGTGAGATTTTAGGAGACAAACTTCTGCTCTAAATATCCCCTTTTAATACCTCCTATAGTTCGAAGGGAAGTATCTTTTAATTTGAAGGAAATGTTGAAGGTTTCTAGGAAATGACCTTTAGTTTTAAGGAAATGCCCTTTCACTTGAAGGAAGCTGGAAGTATTTTGGAGGGATAAGATGCCCCAAATGGTAATTACTGACTTTACTGCATGAAAGGATCATTATTACGTATCTGAAGGGATTATTTTTCTAATATTGGCTTTTTGGATTCATTTGTCGCCTTAAATTAGCATTGGATTACGTTCACTTCCATGCTGAAAAAGTGAAGCCACTTTTGTAATAAGGGGTCTAAGCCGGTATAGCGATATCGACGTGTTAATAAAATGTATTTTTAAGTATTGTGTAAAGATATATTTTGATAATTTTGTCCAACGTATATTTATGTATAAAAACAATTTTGAAAATGAATACATTTTAATAGATAATTTTTCGACTTTTCCCATTAATAAAACGGTGTTTTAACAAGGTATAATTAGCTATTCACACAGAACATGTTTAAAATGTTAACGTCTTCATTTGTCAATGTACATTATTCAAGTGAAGTCATTTTGGCATAACGTTAACACTTCTGTTATTGTATGCTAATTGTGAAATAGCATCCTTGTATATGACACGAACAAAAACTTCCTTTATGTGCCCTGATAACAATAGGTCCAATTGGTATTGTTGTCCCAAATTAGCACTTGAGTGACGTCATATCTGTTTCCAAAATGAGTCTTTTGTGTTATGTCGTTTCAAAGGTGAGAATTCCGTCATGTTTAACACATTGTTAAGTCACTTAGACAACTATAGAAAACGAAAATTAAGAGTCTGCAACTATTTCGTCCTCACAGAGAACATTATATAGTGTTCAAAATTGGAAATGTGTTCCAAATAAAACCCCAGATTCTATTTGAAAACGGCTTATAATACTGATATAACACATAAAAGAGCAACATTTGCTTTTATTTTGTGTTATTGTGAAACTTGAAATTTGCAACACGTGTTCTGCAACGGATTTTAAGATCGCAGAACATTTGAAGTGCCATATATCTTCATATACTCGGTGTATGTGTTCCAAATAGTAAAACTGCCAGCTTTTTATTGGAACGCAATAATGAACAAAAACAGTTTTATGAACATCGAAAACAACAGTTTTAGGACCACACAATATTTGTAATGTTCTTGTTTTCCAAAAGAAAAACAATATATATGCGTTCATTTTATGAATTCAACGTGTTCTAACGCGTGTTCCATGTGCGATTTTATATCACAGATCAATTTAAGGTCTCATTATGTTAAACATCTCATTATTTTAAACATTTTATGCCCTTTTTAAAGCGCGTAAAATGTTAAAAATTCAACATAATTGTGTTTATTAAAGTGCTGAACAATCATGGTCCAGAACACGTATGAACGCATTCTTATAAAGAGATTTTGAGGGATGTTAGCAAGATATTCCTTTGCGAGATTTTACTAAAACTTTAGACAACATGTTAGGGAATTTGTTTAGAAGTTATCAGCGTATTTTGGGGCACTTTTCACACCTGTCCAAAATAGAAAACAGCAAATCCTCATGTTATTTTGACAATGAGATGAGTTTCGATAAGGGCACATAACCCCTGCCCTAACCCCTTAATCCGTCTGCGGCTACCTCCCTTGGGAACAGCACCCATAAAGTTCGGGTGAAAAAACAGATAAGGCACGAGGGTCCCAGACTACAAAGAATGGGACCTATATATATGGAAAAAAAATAATATACGAGTTAGGGACAAGAATGTATGAAAGAAAAGGGACATGTCGGTATAGGGACACGTCGCATATTTCGCGACATAACATGTGAATAGAGACGGGTGACCATTCACCTGGAAAACATGAATAGACGGAAGGGTCCTTTGCCATAGGTCCCCCACCCCTCTCTCCTTATTGCAGCCGGTTAAAACAAGGAGTGCCAACATGTTTTCAATGGAGGAGGACTCCCTTTTGCAGGGATTTGAAAGGACTGTAACGTGACATTTTGTGCTGAAATTGTTAGGGCCCTTCATTGGAATGTTTTTACAGAAGTTTCGTTATAACCGGTTTACAATAACATCGTATCTTATAGGCACATTGAAAACATTACGCATTTTAATTTCTTTTACGTGATGTGATTTAGGAAAAAAATAATTTGAAAGACTAAAAAATCGAAAACATGAAATCTAACCATTCAAAAAGTTTAATATGGACCCTGAAAAGGTTATATAATGTTAAATGTGGTCCATTAATAAGCTTTGCCGAATTATGACAATTTCGTTACAACCGGTTATAGCCTTAATACCATTAGACTAAATTTCAGACATTGTATTTTCAGTTGACAATTTATGTGACAAGAGTTTTTGCAAAATTGGAAGCCATTGGAAGATATACGAAGGAAGGGGCCCTTAGAGTGGAAAGGGGGATGGGAGGGTACCAAGGGCACGGGAAAACTTCGGTGTTTGCAGGGGGCGCTGCCTGCTTCTATTGATCCTTACTGTTTAATAGTTCTTGCACCTATCATCCTCCATATCTCTTTGAAGGTACCGAGAGGATCCTGCCATCGGTCCACTGATGGAGGGCTTTTGTGTGCCACTGAGTTAAGGAGTGTGGGACAGGAGGGAGGCAGGGGTCAGTTGACAGGAGAGGACATGGGGACAACATCGGTGGCAGTGCCAAAGACATTTTTTTTTTTTTTTGAAAAACGATTGCAGGATTGTCACAGACAAGCAAGCCAAGAAGATGGAGGACAAAAGAGGTTGCTCCTATGCTCTTCAAGAATGGACTGAGGAGGTGGAGGAAAGGGGGAAGGCGTCGGGACAAAGGGCACAAAAGAGTTTGGGGACAAAATGCGTGTGAGAAAGGGAAGGGACATCCGTGGACAAAAGATGGCAGACGGACAAAGACAGTAGATGAAAAGCAAAAGAGGGGAGGAAATGAACAGGAAGGGACATTGAAGAAAAAGAAGAAGAAGGAGGGAAAAAAGATTAGAAATGTATGGAGGACCTCGAAGGGTGGACCTGGGGCAGGGCCAAAGGTGATCCAAACAGAAAGGGTCTGTGGGGCCCTGCAGAAGGGCTGCCACTGTGGACGGGTCATTAGTCACCAAAAGCTTCATCAACGCGCTGAGGTGCTACCAAACCATGGCCAAGGTGACAAAAGGCGGGCCATGAACACCAGGTGGCACCCCCTCTCTCACTCACAAACTGCTGGGGTCCAAAGCTTAAATGTCCCAGCACGAAAATTCAGCTGAAAATCTGGTTAAAAACGAGTGAATGTGTGGAAAAACACGCGTCAATAACATGTTTTCAACACGGCAAAGTTTAAATCACGTCATATCTTGCAACTGACACGTTAGTGATATGTATGCAAGGAACAAAAAAATGATGTATGGGAAATGCCATATGTGGACATGTATGCACATGTATTTTTAAAGTATTTTTGTCTATAAATAGTCTGTAAATTTTTGAAGGAATTTCGGGAACGGCTGTATACAGTTTAAAAGGCAAAATACGGTCTATATAATTATTCAATTGATATATATATATATATATATATATATATATATATATATATATATGGATGGTCATTAAGTGGTTAAATTTGGTCTATACATTGCTAGATATGGCACACCTGTACATATACAATATAGCTTCTCTATCTGGGATAATACAATGCAATGTATACATGTTAAAAACATGTTTTTAATAAGTATGGCTACAACACATGTCATTCGAACGAGGGTTATGCAGTAGGTATATAAGCTTATATAATTACAAAATGGCGGACAGAAACTATGTATGGGTTTCTTATCACCATATATACATGATAATGTTAAGCCAGAAATACACTTAAGATTTCCGTTTTCAGGCAAAAAGCCATTTGCTCAAAACTATACTGTTCGTAGGAAAATCAACGGCGCTCTCACGTAGAAAAACCATATAATTGTGGAGTTAGATCCAGGGGGAGCTGCAGAAAAAAAAAAGAATTACTTTACATGCTCGAACACGTAGATCATTGGCGTGGTATTATCCCATTTGCCGAAAACGAGGGTGAAAAAAAGTAAAAAAAGGCGTCGAAATTGCTCCGTGCTAATCTCTAAGCTTGTGTGTGGCGCGGATTACAAAAAAAATATATAAATCCATCAGGAGGATTAAATACACAATCATGCACGAAATGCCCTAGAGGCCCTAGACACTGCAAATTAGAAAAATAAGAATTTATCCTACGTATTTTAGGTTCCTATAATAATAATCTAAAAACGAGAAAAATATATGTTTGGAGACTGGGGAGCATTGAGACGCTTTTACAAGACGCTTTTTAAACATTCAATGATTGGCTTATTTATCTAAAATTTGTAAACGTTCATTTTTATGAAACGAATTCTATCAAATCTGCTGTAAAATTGACGTTTGAAAAGTTGTTGTGGAATGTCTCATTTTACCCCACTCCAGGGGGTAACTTCGTGAAGTAGATTAAATTATGCAAAAATATTATAAAAGCTGTTATTTATCATTGTTAAACTGAAAATCGTAATGAAATATGAAGACATGAAATTATTGTACTTTAAAAAAGTTGCTTCACAACGATTTTCACTTTTCAAGTGAAATCGTTCAATTTAACTTTCTCTAAAATATTTTCAGCTTAATTTAATTCATTTAGCTATGTTAGACATATACTATATAATAATTATAAAAATTGACAACAAATAAAAAAATTCCAATTCAAGGATTGTTATGTTAATGTGTCACCTTGCCCCAAATCAGTTGTCTCAGTTTACCCCACATTAGGATTACTGTGTAGAAACTTGCATCAAAGGAAATTACATTCAACTAAAACGATGTTTCTATTTATTCAGCATTAAAACATGCATGAATTAGCAACATATAGGACATTTGCAACAAATATTTAATTTTATGACACAAAAACCAAGTCTTTAAAACTTCACAGAGTTATTGTATACTATCTGTTTGCTACATAGGTTGTAATAATAGCCATGTATGCACCATATTTATCAGTTGAATACCCATGTACAGGTTTCAGATATGGAACTGAACTGAACTGAACTGAACCGAACTGAAGTGTAGCATATCCTTTGTGACGGACCCTCCAACAGGAGGCGCTGCTGTAGCGATATAGATTTCGCTTCACTACAGTTCCACGATGTTATGCTATTGTAATCTTTCTATCAAATTACTAACATAGACTTAATATTTTCCGCTATTAAATGATGCGTTTCACGATTAAGAAAATTTACCCCGATTTCAAGCAATATCAATTTCCCCCAACATCCAAAAAAAAAAATACATTTCTTTAATTGAGAGTCAAATAAAACACGTATAAAAAAAACAATCGCTAAAAATGTATACACTTTAGACGAGTGTTCATAGAAATGCTTTTTCCCTATTAGATTATCTAAAGAGCAGTAATAAATTTCTACATTATAAGAGTGTGTATTTTCGTCTTTTCCTTCCTGAATGAAGGCTTTTCAGGAAATTTATCGCTTTTTGGGGATCTTTCAATTTTAACTCCTCATTTTGTCTATAATAAACACTAACATATTGAAAAAGAAAGAAAAAAACTATATAGAGAATAAGCTTACATACATATTGCTCATTTCAACTTGAGATTATGCTCATAAAAACACTGTACCTGTGAAGGGAAAATATTTCCACTATGTTAACGTTTGCTGTACAAATCAAGTAATGAATAATAATAATAATAATAATAATAATAATAATAATAATAATAATACCTAATATTAATTATAGTTTCAAGCCAGGCGGCCAGCAAACTACGGCCCGCGAGCCAAATCAAGTTTCTTGATGTAACATATTAGCTGCCTATATGGCTAACTAAAATTTCCAATATGGCCTGCGTGACATTAAGACATTTTCAATATGGCCTCCAAGACCTCAGGCATTCCAAATATAGCCTTAAAGATTTATAAACGGTTTATATATGGTCTCTAAGCCATTCAAATATTTCTAATATGGCCTCTAAGACATTAAAATTATTCTAATATGGCCTTCAAGACCTCAGGCAATCCCAATATGGCCTTAAAAACCTATAAACATTTCCAATATGGCCTCCAAGACATTAGCATGTTTCCAATATGGCCTCCAATACCTCAGACATTCCCAATATGGCCTTATAAAGACATAAAACATTTCCAATATGTCGCCCAAGATCTAATGCATTTCCAATATGTCACCCAAGGTCTAATGCATTCCCAATATGATCTTAAAGACCTATAAACATTTCCAATATGGCCTCCAAGCCATTAAAACATTTCCAATATGTCCTTTAAATCCTAAATAATTTCAATATTGCGTCCAAGAAATTATAAATCTATTCTAATTTGGTTTCCAAGACTGCAGCCATTTCTAATATGGTCTCCAAGACCTACAAATATTTTAAATATGGCCTTTCAACCAAGCATTTGTATGAATTTTCATAATTTTGACTAAATTAAAAATTTTAATATTTTATTCCAATTTTTAATATTAGTTTTTGATTTGTGGAAATCCTAATATCACAATATATTTGGACGAATGTGTCCTGAACTCATCATGGTTTGAACATGTCTCAAATTCCAACTTGTGAATGTTGGCACTGTTCAGATGTATATTTTCTAAAATAATACGTATCCAAGACAATTAAGTTAAGATGTTTTTATTTTTTTATTTGTACTTTTAATGTAGTTTGATATATGTAAGAATCCAAAATGGCAGCCTCTTAAATCCCCTAACCGACCCCCTTCCTCCCCCAAAATTCTTCTCCCACAAAAAGCCATTGTTATTGCCAGTCTCCAATAATTGTTAAATATAGACTTAGAAGTCCCATTTCAATTCTTTCATATATATTTTCCCCATTCAACTGCACGTATACAGTACACCAATAGTCCGAAACACAAAAGCGGCCATGTTGCGCCTCCCCTCCCATACACATAAGAGAAGGACATTTCTCGTCACCATGGCAACTAGTATTTGAAAACGCCAATGCTATGGGAGCGCCTTAGTATATATACATAACGTATAGCCTGATACCGAAATACCGAAGGATTCATTCCTATTCTACACTTGTTTACAGAACAGAAATAATAATAATAATAATAATAAATAATACACGAAATTCATCTGTTTTGCAAACAACTGTTAATGATGAATTTCATAGTTGCCATACTTTTGTTGATTTTTATCATTGCTGAAGCAAATACAGGTCATGGCGATACTATTGAGTCAGTGTACCTGCAATGTAAAACATGGCAGTGGTGTATACATACACGTTGATAATGATTTTTGGCTTCATTTATCGTCTGAAAATAGCATTGGAGCAACACTTTCATCCATGCTTAAAAACTGAAGCCTCTTCTGTAAAATGGCAAAAGTATGGATTTTATGGAATTTTGTCGTTTTTTAAAATAAAAGAGGCATATATGACAATTTCCTTATTTGCCATATCCAGAATACATCATGTGTATCATATTTGGCCATATATGCATCTGTTTCACCAGATTATTGTATAAGGCAAAAATGTGTTTTTATGGAATTTTAGCTCGTTTTTTTAAATAGAAGCCCCAGAATATCTAATTTATAACCTAGCCACATTTGGAACAAGTTGCATATACAGAATAAATGATACATGTCATATATGACTCATGATATCATGATAATAATTTTTGGCTTCATTTGTCGCCTTAAAATAGCATTGGAGCAACACTCGCATCCATGCTTAAAAACTGAAGCCTCTTTTGTAAAAGGCAAATAAGTATGGAATAAGTTTTTTTTTTTAAATAGAAGCCCCATATATATGTCCACTTCCTCGATTGTAAAATGGGACTAAGTATGGTCATATATGGTTTTTCCAAAAAAGGTTGTATTGTTATAGAAGAGAATTCATGTATATTTGAAGCTATATGTAGAATCCCACATTAGATAACCCCTCCTTTTTATCTCTACTACTGTGTACATGCACATAGTATAGTATGCTAAACTCCTACTGGAGTGCCTTTAGGCCTATCTGTTTGAGCCCTTTCTTCTATTTACAGTTTCCATTAACGAAAACTTGCAATTGATTTTTGAACCACAACTAATGCACCTTTTGTATAGATCTGGAAAAGTTTTATTTTCCGTATTTTCTTCACTCATGCATGCTTTTCATGCTTTTCTATCTCTACTGTATATCGATTTGCAGTTCGGCAAAATATACAACATCCTAACCGGTATAAATATCCCTCGTGTTTCATAATTTCATGGCATACTATGGGAACATTTCTGAAAAGCAACTTTTTGCTCTTGTTAAATTATATTTTGAATTTTAGTGCTCGTTTAACCCCTGTTTTCGTCAGGTTTTAGCAAACATTTTGCACTGTATCATAGTTGACTACATGTATACAGCAAACCAGTAATTTCAGATATGTTATCGTAAATATGGAATTTCTCTTTAAAATGCAAAATTTGGTGAATTTGTCGATGTTGAACGGATAACGAAAATTGGTGAATATCTCTTTCTGATGTCATACTTGTATTTCTTTAACAAATGTGTTTGGTTCGTAAATATTGACATGTTAGTTTCAATGACGTCATATTTAAACAAAAAATCATATCTATATTTCAACGATAATGACGTCATGCAATGTTTTTCAGTATTATTATTGATATTTATTTCAATGACAATGACGTCTCATTCAATAATTATAAACACGATTTTTGTCAATGAAAAACCTGATAGCTTTATATCAACGAAAATTATGTAATATCATAACAAATGATGTCATACAAAAGTGATAACTATTTCAAGGACGTCATATTTCGGAAATCTTTTACTTCAATGATAATGACGTCATATTTATTATAAATCATGATTTTTTTCAATAAAGTCATATTTTTGAAAAAACCTGATACCTTTATTTAAGGAAAATGAAGTCATATCATACCAACTAATGTCATAAATAATGATGATTATTTCAAGGACGTTATATTTTAGAAATCTTTTACTAGAATGATAATGACGTCATATTTATTATAAATCATGATTTTACAAACATGACTTTTTTCAATGAAGTCATATTTTAGAAAAAACGGATGGCTTTATTTAACGAAAATGATACAAAAATGACAATTATTTGAAGGACGTCATATTTCAGAAATCTGTTGCTTCAATGATAATTACGTCATACTTCTTATAAATCCATATCATTATTTCAAAGACAGTGTCGTCACATTTCATAAGTATTCTTTCTTTTTAAGCGACAATGACGTCATCATCCACCTGTAAATTTTTGCAGAGAATTGTTGTGTGGCTTTTGGGACACTTTTAAAAAGAAATAAGCAGAGGTCTATTGAACCTGCAACGCCATCTAGTGATCAAAACTAGCAACATCGTACTATGTTGACCTATCGGCATAGACGACACTGTTTTTAATTGAAATTTTGCTAGAATTAGTAACCAAAAAAGTGAATTATTCGTCCTCACTCTCCCTTAATTCTATGCTAATCTTTTCTTTTTTAGTTTTTGTAACATCGGCGAGGTCTATTATTAAGGAAAAATCGATTTTTCTATAAACTATGCAGCTGTTAATGACAAAGGCTGCATTAATTTAATAAGATTTAGGGCTTTTTTTTCGATGGAATTATTTTTGTTAATTCTTAAATGACGGTCTATTGAAAATAGTATTAAGGGAAGAGATTTGGGGTGTTTAGGCCCTGTAACGTATCGGATTTTTTTTCTCCTATATTAGGCATTTTATATAACCTTAATTTTTCATTTATGTTCATTGTCACAAACCTGATTTGCTTGCATTTTTTTTCAAGCCAAAACAACCCTCTTTTCTTATTATTATCCCTTCATTTTTTGATAGGAAATTATACCTGTTTTTAGCATTTTTTAGTTTTTATTGAAAAGGGCTTTTTTTTCGAAAATAGTTTTGCACAAAAGACGTATTATGAAATTTTTGCTTAAGTTTTCTGGCCAATTTTACGGTACATCATCTAGAAGTAAGTGTTTGTATATTATGTTGAACACGTGTTTCGAAGGCAGATTTTCAAGTAAAAAAAAACTTAGAAAAACTTATATAAGTATGTATAATCTTATAAATTGAAAACCGTGAACTTAATCTATGTAAACTTTTGATGTCTTACTCAATACCGACATTATGGACGAATTTAACAATATTTTAATCTTGTATATTTATCTATCTTGAAGAATTATGTTTATATAATATACTTAACTTAATATAGAATATCAAAATATTAATAAATAATTTCCTTTAAAAAGTATAGTAAATAATATAATATACATACTTATGGCCAAACATTTGGTATAATTTGTCGTTGACAGATTTAGTATAATATACACATTAAATATATATTATAATATTTTTTAATAGAAAATGTAGTTGTATTACAGAATATAATTGCATTGTAATAGAATTACCTTGTCTGTTTAAAAATAAGCATAATGTATAATTTAGTATAATACGCTTACAATGTCGGTATAATATATAATGTTGACTAAATATTTAGTATTATATTAGATACAAATTAGTATGATACATGTATGGGTTGCTTAATGTTATTTTTTCCAATGGGAGTTTGTCGACCTTAATAACACCTGTTCATGAATTATACATATAAGGCGATACCTGTCGCTCTTTTTGTGGGACCATTTTAGAACATATTTGCTTTTTTATATTTGTATAAGATGGCTACTGGTGTTTGGTTCCCCTTGGACCCACGTTCTATGATGGACCTTTTGTGAAAAATTTCAATGCCCTTTCATTATTATATCACAAAGGGCCATTCATCATTTCCCCTAGCAATAAGGAAATTCCTGCATGCGAAATGGGATCACCTTCAGTAGCTTCAGTAAGGGCCCCCGAGCGGAAAAGCTAAATATTGACATGTATGAAGTTGTATGTGCCCTATATAGCCATGATGTAAGGACCATGTGGTTGGTATATAAACGCAGCTACAGTGACATCATGCACACAATGACAGTAGCTTATAAGTGCATACACGCGGGCATATTTGACCCAGCCTCTACATTGATGACCTGTGCTGGTCTCATACCACACATCCACTATCGTACCCTGCACTAGCAGTTGTCGAGATGTCCAACCGAGTGGCAATTTATATGGCAATTGTGCAAGCATGCCCAGACATGCCCATGCATGGCATGTCTATGTGTTTTTCTCAGGGTGGACAGTCCAGCAGAGTGGCTTGGACCAGAAAGACGTTAGACTCTGCCGTATAGCTACTTGGCAATTGTGCAAGCCATACATATATAAGACCCATATATGGCATGTATATGTATTTTTCTCGGCTTGGACCAGAAGATTTTAGACGCTGCCATATATGGCAATTGTCCAAGCCATACATATAAGGCACAGACATGGCATGTATTTGTAATTTTTCCACCCAGGTCACGTTCTGCTTAGTGATTTGATCACGTGTCAAGGGTCTTGACATCGTATATTTGTGTTATCGAGAACACTTCCCGTATATATTTCGCGTGTTTATTCCACCCCAACCCTTCGTCCATATTTACATTTTTATGAGGCCCGATCTCATAAATTTCATAGGTTCGATCCTGAGGTTGACAGTCCTACTTTTTTTCATATTTTTTCTAACGATTTTTGTGACAATTTTTTGGGTTCCCTGTACGACGTGTTTATCGTGTCTAGGGGTAATTTGGCATATTTACGAGCTTGCCATATATGCTTATATCTGGCTGTTATAAATATGAATATGTGCAATGATCGTGTCTCGACTTTGAGCCAATTTGGAGCGAGGAAAAATCGATTTGGTCGCTTTAAGGCGCTCTGCTTTCTGGTTTTTTCTATATATGTGTGTGTCATCCTTAATACATTTCGGTTGCATATGTGGTGCTGTTGTCACACGCATTACACGTGACCTCCCCCTGATGCATCATGATGTCACTGGCTTCTATTATCGATCAAATGTATGTATGGGGATGTCGAGGGTGGGAAATGTCGCTTTTTAATGAACACGATATATGCGGACCTCCAGATATGGGCCACCCCTGTACATTGGGCTTACTTGTTTTTTTCTACATCACATGACCTTTGACTCATCTCTTTAAATCGCCTGCACATGCATGACCATGTTTTGATTCAACTTTTTTTCTACCAGTTGGAGTTGGTGGTAGAAACGTGGTAAAGTGGTCTCATTTGTAACATAATTTTGGAAATAATCTGTCTTTATGAAATAAATCAAAATTCACATGTTATTCAAAACTAAATTTTCAGAGTTTGAATTTTGTAAAGTTTGTCAAAATTAATAAAAATGAATGCTTTCAGACTAATGAAAACAAAATTTCCATGTAATTTCTAGTTTTTAATTTAAAAAAAAATTAAACTGAAGCAATCAAAACTATATGCAATAGTGAAATTCAAGACTGAAATGTTCAACACTTTGTTAAAACTACTGTATCTTTCAGATTATTCAAAACTAGAATTTCTATAGCTATTCAGAACTAAAGTTTTTAAAGTCATCAGCACTGAGAATGTGCAAATACTTAGTATTCTCACACCGTTATAAATTAGAATTTTTCAAAGCTTTGCCAACGCTGAATATTTCACACAGTTTGAAACTGAAAAGTTGCGGTTATTCGGTACAATGCAGTAATTTTCATATTTATGAATATTTAAATATTCAAATTAACCGAAACTTATACAAAAATGTCTACTAATTTCAGATTTGAATTATCTGCATGTTACTTTTCGAAAGTATACAAATTTAATATTTCAGACTAACCAAAACTTGCATTTCCCAATCATCCTAAATTGAATTTAAAAAAAGCCAAAAACTTTCACAGCATCATATCCCCATTTCGGAAGTAGTTAAAAAGGTGTGAACATTCCGATACAATGTATACAGATGTACAGTCGTACAATACTCATCAAATACAATCACAAAAATGTCAGTGTATATGGGGTTCGAAATTACAAAAAGCAGTCACGCAATTTGTGTTGTAAGAAGGGGGTTCCAAAAGTGGTCTTAAGCCCCCAAATCAATATTTAGTTATTTGAGCCTTATAGCCCCCTTTTTCCCATATATAGCATATAACACGACGAGGGCATTAATGCGTATGTGTGTGTGTATGTGTACTAGTGCAGTAAAAGGAAGGGACCCTCGGAGTAATTCAAAGTTAATCCGAAATTAGGTGGCACTAACGTGGCATTTGCCTACGTCTAAACCCGAATTAGGGTCATTAATGTTCCGCGTAAATCTCTGATTTTGTCCCCGTGTAATCCCCGCTGGAGGGAGACACAGGACACCCCAGGATTTTTTCGCGTGTTTAGCGCTTATTTTGGTCCTCGTAAAATGCCGACAAACGACTGCTACTACCCAATCAACCCCACCCACTCCAACTCAATCCAACATTGTACCAAATTGAAATTTCAATCATCCTTGCATGGATAATAATGAGTAAAATTTTTATAACGCCTCTGATGGTGGACTTCATAACGTAGCAGCAAAGAATTGAGGCAATGCGGATGTTTAGGGGTTTTATAACCTATCTGCCCTGCTATCCAATCAATCCCACCTACTCCAATGACCGGCCATATATAGCCATTTTTCGGCCATATTTGATCACTAAATGGATATTTGTAACTTTGTAAAGACTGTATTTAACCTTTCAATTGTCATATACAGCGTAGCCACCTAACAACCTTGTTAAGCTTTTGAATGGTCATATATATCATATACAATGGAACTTTGATGTTAAACTTTGGACAAGGAACACATTATTTGGATTCACAGTAATTGCAATGGGAGTAACTCATTCGAATTACGAACTTTTCCGTTTACGAACTGGGTCATGGAACGGATTAAGTTCGTAAATCGAGGTTCCACTGTATAGCCATCTGTCGGCCATATTTGATCACTGAATGACCATGCATATATAATCTTCCATCGGCTATATTTGATCACTAAATGGCCATATGTAACCATGTAAAGACCATATTTAACCTTTCATTGGTCATATAAGCATAGCCATGTAACAATCTTGTAACGATTAATGACCATATTTAATCACTGAATGGCCCTATGTAACCTAGTAAAGACTGTATTTAACCTTTTAATGGTGATATACAGCATAGCCACGTAACAACATTGTTTAGCTTATGAATGGCCATATAATGCCATCTATCGGCCATATTGGATCACTGAATGGCTCTGTTTCCTTGTAAAGACCGTATTTAACCTTTAAATGGTCTTATACAGCTATTTATCGGCCATAATTGATCACTGCATGCATATGTAGCCTTGTAAATACCGAATTTAATCTTTCAGTGGTCATATATAGCATAGCCACGTAACAATCTTGTTAAGTTTATAAATGGCCATGTATAGCAGCCATATTTAATCACTGAATAGCCATATATAAACATCTAAAGACTGGATCTAACCTTTCAATAGTCATATACAGCATAGCCACGTTACAGCCTTGTTAAACTTATGAATGGCCATATATAGCCCTCTTTAAATCATATTTCTTCTTTGAATAGCCATGTATTGCCATACTTTATACTCAGTGATCATATGCATCCCTATATGAACAATAGTTATTTTTTGCAGATGAACATGTTAAAAACTTTCTTATGTGCGAAAGTCATGTTTTATAAGTGTAGAAAGCTGCATTGTTTTCAAATATGCAAAAACCCAATAAAACAAACCTTTAAGTTTTGTTTGATTTTGGAGTAACATATTTTGAGTGGGCTTGAAAGCAAAACCAATATTAATATTCGTCTTAAAATGTGTTTGTTTGTTTACAGAAAAAGAAAGAGGGCGCTGGGGAGGAGGCAGGAGGAGGAGCCCCGGATATGGGTGGGAGGAAAGAAGACAAAATTCCACCCCCAAAAAGGCAGAACTTCCGGTGAATGATCCTGTAGCGGATCCATTGTCGCAAGTTCCTGTCCCGTGACAACAATGACAACAAAACCCTCTTTTTATATATTAAAAACTATGGAAAAAGACCCTATCTCATGCCTAGGATGCACGCAGCATGGAAGACATATTTGGTAAATATCGAACGAAAATTCCAAGATACGAGGTGTTGAAATGTTTTATCAGAAGCTGAAAATGTGGTAATACTGTATATTTGTTTGGATTTTACATAGTTTTTAGATATTACATGGTTTGTAGATAGCTGTAAATGTGACAAAAAAAATTGTATACTATAGGTTTTATATGAAAGTTTTTGAAACGATTGGTTTAATGTAAAATTTTGAATTATATCAGTCATCATAAATTGTATATTTTGTTATTATACACTGATGCTGGAATCCTTTGGAAAAAGATATTTAAATTATATTAATGATGCTAAACTATATTTTTTGGGATTAGTCACCCAGTTTTAACCATGCATATTTTAATTATATTCATGGGAATACATTTTATGATTATAGTTATTTTGTTCATTTATTTGTAAATTTTACATGTATATTTATTTGGACAAAATGTATATTTATTGGATGTAGCCACATGATTTAGTTGAATTTGTCATATCCAGGGAAACTGAATTATATAGCAAAATCCTGTTAAAAAGTGTTCAAATATACAGTGGCTCAAAGTGAAAACCATACACATGTGTTCGACAGCTGTATATGCAGCTTATTATCTTAATTTAATGAAGAAAAATGACTTAGAATTAAATGATGATGTAATGTATATTTACTTACAGTTCAAGCAACAAATTAAAATTATAATTAAAGAAAATTGATGAAAACAACAATAAATATTTAGACAAATCCATGTCAAAGTGAAAACCATACAGCAAGTTAACATCTTGAAATCATTCTTTGATTTTTTTGCGCATTAGTACTTCATTGGCAAACCATTCTGTTTTCTTACTTCTTTTAAGCGATTTGGCTAAGATTCCACCAGTTTTTCGGTGTAATCTGGAGATATTTTGTCAAATTCCTCTTGCAGTGCTTTTTTAAGTCATCTTTGTTCGAAATTGAGTGTTGTCTAATTGCCACCTCCAATTTGGCACAAAGATGTTCGATTACATTTAGGTCTGGTGACTGAGGGGGAGTTTTCATCACTTTTGGGCAGTTGTACAGGCACCATTCCTTGACTATATGGGCTGTATGTTTTGGGTCGTAATCCTGATACAGCACAAACTCATCTGTAATATTTAGTTTTCTGCACCAGTTTTCAAATTGTGACGTAGAATGTGAAGGTACATGTTTTGTCCATAATGCCATCAATGAGGTGCAGATTTCTTTTGCCAGCAGCTGACATACAGCCCCATACCATCACTCCACCGCCACTGTATTTGACAGTTGGTCGAAGATTTTGTTTTTTCAGTTCCTCACCAGGTCTTCTCCATATACATAACAACGGCCATCTGATCCAAATATGTTATATTTACTTTCATCCATAAATATAACTTTATTCCAAAACTCTGGTTGTTTTTGGTAGTGTTCTTCAGCGAACTGTACTCTAGCTTTCTGATTTTTGCTGCTGATGAATGGCTTTTTCCTGACCATTCTACCATTGAAATTGTTTTTTCGGAGAACAATGCACACAGTCTGAGGGCTAACACTTTTTATGCAAATGTTTCTGAATCTCAACAGCAAGTTTTAGAGCACTTAATTGTTTTTTTCAAAATCTGACGAAGAATCCACCTCTCATCAGAATTAGTAAATATTTTGTTAGGACACTTCCCTACTTTTCTGACGATTCGTTGGCAATTTTTATACCTCTCGAAGACATTTTGGATGGATGAGTGACTTTGAATATTTTCAGCTATCATCCTGATGATATTTCCATTCTCATGATGGCTAACAATCAATTCACGTTCTTTCAACGTTGTATGAGCTCCCATTTCAAAAATAGAACACCTTTTCCGTGATGAATTAATAGAATGGCAAGATTACAAGTCACAAACGTATTTATAGTAATTTCCCTGTGCAAATTATTCCAAATATTTCTGCAACATAATGAACTTTTGACTGTATGGTTTTCACTTTAACAGTAATTTTCTGAATGGTTTTCACTTTGACATGGATTTGTTTAAATATTTATTGTTGTTTACATCAATTTTGTTTAATGATAATTTTAATTTGTTGCTTGAAATGTGAGTAAATATACATTACATCATCATTTAATTCCAAGTTATTTTTCTTCGTTAAATTAAGATAATTAGCTGCATACACAGCTGTCGAACGCATGTGTATGGTTTTCACTTTGAGCCACTGTATATAGGTTTGTTATTTCCATATGGAAGGATTGTTCAACTACTGCCCAATATATAATTGCTTCACTTCAATAACCTATAGCTTCACTGCAATACACTTTATCTTCGCATCAATACACACTTCAGCTTCACTACAAACACTTCGGCTTCACTGCAATACACCTCAGCTTCTCTGCAACACTCTTGAGCTTTACTGCAGCTTTACTGCAATACATTTTAGCTTCACTGCAGCCTCACTGTAAACACTTCAGTTTCACACCAACACACCTCAGCTTTACTGCAATACACTTCAGCTTCACTGCAGCTTCATTGCAAAACACTTCGGCTTCTCCCATGTTTCACTGCAGTGTTTTCAACTTTTCCATCATTTTGGACATTTTTTCGGTAAGTTAACACGTACTCCGCTTATTTGGGACAAACTAGACTGGCCTCGATGTGTCTCAATTAATCGGAATCAACTAACATTAATTAGACCAATGGAAACGCCAGATTTAATTATGATTCGTGTTTTTGTTATTCCAGATCCAGTACATGGAACGCTGCTATTCAACAAAGTTTTAATGAAATCTTGATAAGAACGAGAAAAAACAAAACTTATGCACTTTGTGTAAGGTACATAAGGGTACATTGTGCCCTTTAAGATCTTTCAGCTGATATTCATTCCCTGCTGCAGAAATGAAGCTCTCCATATATATGTATGTATATCTGAAAACTGACGGCCATATATGGCATGTAAGGACATACACTCAAATGTATGATCATACATGCCATATATGGGCATGTATTCACATATTTGATATATTATTTTACTTATAAAAGGTGCATTTTTTTAACGTAGAAAAACAAAAAAAATTGCGGCTTTACCTTAAAAATCGCAATTAAGAATTGCGATCTGACTGCGAATTGCGGCTAAAAATAATCCATTTTTAGAGCAGAAAAATCACACTTTTAACGCAAAATTGTAATTCCCCTTTTATATTTTACTCATTCGGTTTGAAATTTGTAAAAATATCTTGGATTTCAAGGTTAGGGGGTTCTATCCATAACTTTCCGTCCCCCACCCATATACAGGGTGGCCACAAAAAGGGGGAACCTTTTTCATAAATTCGTAACTTTTTTGGTTTTACACTATAGCGCACTCCGCTCGAGAAACTTTTCAATTTCTTTATTGAGAGACTGCAGATTTTATACCACCTACCTTTTGGCTACCTAATAGCCAATGAACCAAGTTGATCATTCATCTGTGGGAATTTGTGAAAAACGTGTACCGAACAAAGATTCATGATGTCAAAGAGTTTGTTGCCTATATTTGTGTAAAATTGGATTTTCTTTGATTAAAAACAAAAAAAGTTGCGACTTTATGAAAAAGGTTCCTCTTGTTGTTGGCTACTCTGTATACGGCCTTGTAACAAGTATATGCCCATATTTATTTCGTTTCTGAAATGCATATACGCTCATTTTCTAAAAAGCCCATGTGTATCATTTCTGATATGTCCATAAATTCCGTTTATATTTTTAGAAATGGTCAAATGTCAGCAATATCCATTTGAACGCAATAATATTATCCACTCTCTAAAGTGGGAGTCGTTGAAGGTCAGGCGTGATACCTTGTCTATGGGGTTGTTCGACCGTTTCCGTTCTCCTAATAACCAGCATCTTATTTCGCACATCGTAAGACCTAACCTGCATTCTAGGGGGAGACATAATCGCTCTAACCCACTGATCGAGCGCCACGCCAAGACGGATGCTTTCTA
>JAQGBW010000306.1:0-47954 GCA_034698625.1 Julus scanicus | reverse complement strand
TTGCGTGAACGCACACGCAGCGCCACGCAACGAGCAAAAACGGACAAAAACGCAATAGTGTGAATCCGGCTTTAAGGCGCTTTTACCAACGATTGTTTTTGATGACGTAGAGCATTGCACTATGTGTCATAGATGCGTACACTCGTGTTGTTTTTGTTTTTACACAATTTTCAACACATGTTTGGAAAAATATGCTAAAAACTTTGTTTTAGTGTTTATGTGTATGTTTTTTTTCGTGGATACTAACCTTTATGGTTAATAAGTTAGTTTGGTACTGGGAATCAAGGAACTGTCTATTATACATGTTCAGTTTAGTTTAGTGTATGTGATGAAAAGTGAACGATTCATTTTATATAATTTGTATACATTTATTATTAATTATGTTTGCATTATGAGCATGCTATAAAAACGCTTATGGGGATGTGAGAATTTGATATTACATACATGTAATTCATCTTGACTTCAATTAAATGCATAGAAATGTCACTCGCATTATGTTTTAAATGATTAATGTTAATTTGGATGAGTTTATTTTGCTTATAAATGATGCATTGATGCTTTTCAAATTTGTATCCTTTTGAAACGTGTGCCATTCAGTATATTTCCAGATTTTTTTATATTTTTTTTTACCATATTGTAATTATCCGAACTACTAGAAAATCTCATTTCAAAGCTGCATGTTGTCGAAATAGTAATTTACATAGTGCTTGAATTTCGGATTTCCACATTTCTTTTTTAAAATGTCGATATTGCAAATCCTTCTTTAGCATCCTGAACAGTTTCACTTAAACTGATTCAGTACTGTGACCTCCTCACGTTGACTCGGTTACGTAACAATCCGGAAACCCCTTTATACGTCTATCAGAAATCATGTTTTGATCCTCAGTAATTCAAGAAAGCTATTTTTAGAAAACTTATCAAGCATATATGTAACTTCCAAAAAAAACTGCTGAAACGCGATGGTTAAGGTATATATAGAAAGCAAGTTTGATAGACTCACATTAAATATGAAGGAATAAATGACGAAAATACAAGTACGGAAGAAATGAAAAAATAAGATAGAGGCACGGTGTCCTCGTGTGCTTTTACTTTGATGAAGGTACTTAGTCCTTAGCCTGTGGGGGAATTAGTTTTGGGGAAAACTCGTTATTTCGTTGCGATTTCTAAGTTTTTTCTTCTTCTAGCAAATTGTGCTTTTTAAGCGTTGTTTTACTGCCAGACCTGTAGTCGTAAGACAGAATAAGTACTTGTTGCTCTGCATTTTATTGGACGAATCACCCTAGACCTACATATGATGAGGGTATTTTTTTGTATTCAGTGAGAATTTTGTATTTTTTTTCTTCATGGTAACCTTTGTGCACTGATGAAAGTCCAAATGGACTGAGTGTTTGGGGTTTGTGAAGGGCACGCTTAATGTCTTGGAAATGAGATGATTTCTATGCCTTATTAGATGCAAAATGCTCGTTTTATGTTTGTTTGGTTTTTTGTTGATGTTGCTGAAAGCATAGACTTGGCAGTTAGCTTCCAAGATTTCTAGAAAAAAATTGCATTTATTTATATTTTACTATAGACGACTATAAATGAGGATTTTTAGTGGTATTACACAACCGAAATTAGCCAGATAAACGTCATGAAAAACGTATTTTCGTAAATATAAAAAAAGTTAAAATATGGACTATAATAAGTAAAGTTCATATGTAGATGTTACTTACGTGTAACTTGATGTAAAAATGACACACGTTAGCATAAACGTGACAAAACATTTGTATAGATCTCTTACATGCAAAATAAAACAAGAAACAGCTAGCGCCATCTATGATGCGTTTCATGCAACATAAAATTGTATCATTAATCCACTTAGTTCAGCTCATTAAAAGAATGTAATCTAATTACTAGCATTAGCAGCCGGGTTATACGTTCTTGGAATCGTGGACAAGATAATAATTTAATTACTCCTTTGATGTCATAATTTAGATTCACTGTCGTTGAAGACAAGATGTGCTTGTCAGTCATTTATTTCATTATTGAATGTGAGGAGTGGGCAGAAAATTGAATCAGCTCTGCAATTTTTTAGAAAACAAGCGTGAATGTGGTGTTTGGTTTAATAATTTTACATTTTTATATCATTTGATATGTATCGATGTCTTGTTATATACTGGAATTTCAGTTATACCAAGATTTTCCCATGTTTATTCTGCAAGACTTTCATTATTCTACCGAATTCAAATGGCCTTCTCTGTTGCTGCTACAAAACTTATTTAAAAGTAAAGGGTAATGGAGGTTGAAAAAAATAGGGAAAAAGGTGTTTCTTCTGTTGGCTCCATTAACTTGGCATTGTTTGGCTCACCCAGATTTTTTGACTGCTGGCGGGCTGGTCCTCAAGGCGAAAGTTTGTTTTACAAACAAAAAAAATGGTGGAAAATGTATAAATAGAAGTAGGCTGGCCTCTAACGTCGATTAACAACATCCTTAAACAAGGGCCTGCGGGTCACGTGACTTGTTTTTGCGGGTTTTTTTTTAAAGTATTTTGTTTGTGAATGCTTATCTCCACAAAAAAACAAGAGGACGAACCCATTGAACACTCTTGGACCGATGACTAAAGCTGCCACCTGTTGTTGCATTTGAAGAAGTTCAGTAGGGAAACTTGGTTTCTATTATACAGGTTGAAACACTGAGGAGGACAACTATTTTATGTGTTTGTTGTTGTCACTGTTTTCACACTTTAAACCTGTTGCAAGACGTTGCCTGCAGCGTGATTTGGAGAGTTTACATTCATTTGTATTCGCTTAAAAACGTTTTAAGTGTTATTTCAGTAAGAAAATCTCAACTGGCAATCAGAAAACGACTTCATTTCTTCGTTTTTTAAACCTTTTTTTTTCATACATTTATGTTGCTATGCAGATACATTTTTAGTGATATTCTCAATGTTAAGGGGGATTACAACCCTAGCCCTTTCAATGGTTAAATTTGCAACAACACTCACAGCCAAACAAAAAGAGTTTAAATAAAAATAAAAATTGTTTAAAATAGCTTGATGGATCAGCAAGTGCATCATATTGTTGTTTTTCACTTTACAGTGGTCGATTTTTTAAAATTAATAAACAAGTTTGAAAAAAATATACCAGTTCAAGGTGAAAAACAACAATATGATGCACTTGCTCATCCATCAAGCTATTTTAAACATTTTTTATATTTATTTAATTTCTTTTTGTTTGTCTGTTAGTGTCGTTGCAAATTTACCCATTGAAAGTGATAGGGTTGAAATCCCCCTTAACAAATCGCTTATTTATCTTAAAAATCAGAAATCTCCAATTTGGGCAGGACTTTTGTCATGTTTTAATTCTTGTATAACCGTTAGTGAAACATAAAGGGTTAAAAATAAGTTCGCTTTGCCTGGCCTAAAAAAACATGAAAAATCTGTGCGTTTGAATGTGCATAATACTGCGTAGATGACATGGAAGACCCGATCTAGGTTATTTATTATATAAAAATTGAGTCAGGAATGGTTCATTACAAGGACGCGTTATAACCTCTAGCCTAATTTCAAACGAAAAAGGTCATCCTCTCCTAGGATGGCATTGAGCAAGTTGGAGTTGCTTGGAATTGTTACGACTGTGTTTTCGTGCTTTTCCTACGAATTTCTTGTCAATTTCATTGCCGTGGCACGTTTCTCACAGACTCATCATTGACCAATAAGATGTTTATGATGTGGTCGTGCTTTCTATCAAATTTCATTGCTCTAAAGTTCACTTTTCCAAAAGTGCATATGGCTAGGTGTCCGGCATCGCCTTTTGAGGTATTTATTTTATTGAAAATTATCAGTTCGAGCCAATTAAAATTCAGTACTCTATAGCCAGCAAAAAAATGCCACATGGTAGGGGAATAGTACCAATCATTTCAGGGTCCTATTCAACAAAAATGCACAAGTTACAAGTAAATGGAGTTGTATGTAAGTTATGGAGTTGTAGTATTTATTTATTTATTTATTACACGAATGCTACGAATTACATACACGAATTACACGAGTATGGCATTCCACTAATAATCTCAGCAACTTGTAAATTATTAGTAAATGTGTACAAGTGATGTCACAAAAGTACAAGTCTAAGGTGAAAAGAAAATGACGTCTCGAGAAAATAAAATGCAAAAAGGGCATAATTTTCAGTAAATTTAGCAGCAATTTGTCAAAAACAGATAAAGTGATCTTCATTGTCACTGGACCACATGTTTATTCAATTAAAAACGTTCTAATCCTATTCCAAATGCTTTCTATTACTTAATTTACGAGTAATCATTTAACTATAACAAATTCACTACAAGTTACGAGCAATTTGCTAATAGCAATACCTTTGTGGAACAGAACACTCGTGAACTGACAAGATTTGCTCGTAACTTGTTAGGTATGGTCTAACAAATTACAATTGTGCAAATATTATTTGTGGAATACAACAACTTGTACTTTTTGTACAAGTATCACTCCATACCCCTACAGATACAAGACCATACTTTTGTGGAATAAGGCCCAGGAGAATGCTCCTACGTCAGTAGCGACTTAGACATCATTGTTAAATTAGTTTTTACTAAATCTGGACTTTCGCCAGGAAGGCTATTTCATCCTCAACGTGTCCCAATTTATAGAGCCTCAAAAATGGTTACATTTTTATAAAGTAAATGTATACTTTTTTGTTGACTATAGTGATTCCTAGGGGAATCATTTCAACACTTTCTAGCAAAATTACTGCTAATAACAGAGTGTTAGGTAAAATACTTTGACGTTATGCCTCGAGCATCCAGTACAATATTTTCGTAACTTGTAAGGAGCCAAATGTACATTTGATAGTCCTCGAAGACGATAGTCGAGAGGCCAAAACAGTTGACATTTTCATAATCGACACTTTTTCTAAAAATAAACGTGATATCTACGCTCAATATATGGTCGTCTCACCGTAATATTTTTTCTGGTGAATGATCTTTATGAATCTCGAATAGCGGTGCAAGGACCTTTTTATGGCTTTACTTTTTTGGGGAGATCCATATGTGCGAAATGCTGGACTTCTTCCAAATTGCACCCCCTCAAAAAGGCCGAAACTGCTCGTTGCAATTAACATAAAATAACTAAATACCATAAAAAAAATAGTTTAAGCCTGTTAGCCTAATTGCTAATTGATTCAAGAAAAACAAAAACATCATTCCAACACTCGTTGACCATGTGATTCTGACCTCATCTTGCACTCAACTTCCTCATCGTTGTACATGGTGATTCAAAATTATGAACATTTTCAACGCAGTTTTTATGTATTACGGGTGTATCATTTGTCAACACATGTACATGAACGTTTCGATGGTTTCTCAATTTTGATTTTTCTCATCTGCACATTGCGAAACTTTTAATGTCTCGTCATTAAGATTCAGTACTTCCTTATCGATGTTAACATCCTCCTTGTCACACCACTAGACATACAAGTTGTTCCATACAAAATTTACAAGAAAAAAAATACCGAATTGGATATTTTGTGTATTGCAACAGTATACACGTTGTAGCGAAGTTGTTTTTCCATTCATTTTGAATTTATGCCAAAAAACCACAAAAAAAAATTGCAGTTTCGTATTTTCTGAACACTGTTCTCCAAATTCCCATAAATTCAATTTTATATTAGCGAATATTCAAAATAATAAATGTCAAAGTTGGTAGTAAAGCATATATATACTGAATGCACCATACATTATTTTTGTACTGGGAAAAATTCGACCTCAGTTTTAATTGGGTTTTTTTTCTTCTTTTTCTTGGTACAAATATTTCCGAAATGTCCTTGTTTACGTAGGTCCTACTTTTGTGACCTGGTTCCTATATGCAGATAGATAACCGCTAATTTCGATCGTATTTCATCGTACAGGCCAGGTTTCGTTGACATTTGGGGAAATCCCTTTCTCGCTTTTTCTAGCCAAGTTTTTTTTTTTTTTTTTGCACGAATAATTTGGATAATTTTGACGCATTTTCCCATTGTGAATATTATTATTATGCGAGCACGTCATGCCAAAATGCCAGTTTAGTGTTTCGTACGCAATCGCTACTGTTTAAGAATTCATGAAGC
Source organism: Julus scanicus (assembly GCA_034698625.1). Classification (NCBI taxonomy): domain Eukaryota; kingdom Metazoa; phylum Arthropoda; class Diplopoda; order Julida; family Julidae; genus Julus; species Julus scanicus. The sequence goes on along the minus strand of JAQGBW010000306.1, from coordinate 41,862 downwards.
GTGCTTGGAGAACTAATTATGGACGTAGGACAATTACCACAGTCAAAAATAAAATCTTCATTTTCCCTATATTATGTAAACGTAATTACGCATCCGGTAGGAATTTTCACATAAAACCGTCGTTAATGAAAGACTCAACGGTTTTAATGATATTAAGGTGGATCTTCAGCACCTTATTCATATAATATGGCAACATTTCGTAACTATCACTATTCCTTACTATAATGCCTTTCAATTTCAATGCTGAATTTCAATGTTACATATCTTTAAAATCAGCATTCAAATTAATGTATAATTTAGGTATGTTCGTATTGATTTATAAATGATATATTTTTTGTTTTGTTTAGTGCGAGAGGCGGCCAAAAAGTCTTGCATATTCGTTTATTATTCGAAAACCAGATGTTGTAGTACAAAAAAACTGAAATGGCCATTTTAAAGGTACAACCCCCCGACCTTTCATCAAGTGACTTTCATCTCTTTAGTCCACTAAAGGAGTGGTCAAAAATTCCAAACAGACGATAATGTGAAACTTGCAGTTCAGCAATATCTGCATAGCCTACAACGCATTTTACGAGAAGGGTGTAAACAATCTCATCAAATGTTGGAATAAATGTGTCAACAAACTCGGATTCTACATTGAAAAATTGAAAATTTCCTGCGCATTAAAATGACTATTTCAGTTTTTTTGTACGACATCTGGTTTTCGAATAAAAAACGAATATGCAACACATTTTGACCGCCCCTCGTAGTTTAATATTCTAAAGATAGTTTGTATTTTATAAACACGTTGGTGTATACGCAGTATCCTTTGTAATTATTATTTATTTTTTGAACTACATTCACTTTTTTAATTTAAATTTATACAATTTTGTACAAGTTAAAAATAACTTCGTGACGCAAAGCCAACAGATTAGCACATCATTTAGTGAACTGCTTATTTAACTTTCTTTACATATATTTACAAAATAATCCTAAAAGGAATATCATTGCAAGGTGACTTTCTAAAAGTTTAAGTTCTGTTTTATAATTAATGCAATGGTTTTCAAAAAAATATTTTAAACAACGAAAGTATTTTCTTAAAATAGATTTGGATGGAATTAAAAAATTAGCCAAATGATTTACTTAATGCATTGCGACGTAAGAAAACGTGTTATATAAAAAAAGCAAATAACTTTAGTTTAGTCGTGAAACTCGGATAAAATCATTCATGGATAAAAATCACAAAGTCATTCTTGGGCATACCATGACAAGATAGTTTAAAATCTTATTTGGCACAAATTCGGAGGGTAGAAATCACCATAGGAAAAAATGCATAAAAAAGTCTTGGAATTTTAAGCGAAAATAGTTGGCAAGGAGAAGTAATTCAGTTTCCATTTGAAGAAAGTGCCAAGAACTATACTGTAGTGTTTATTCATGGTTGAAAAGTGAATCCCTGCCAGGAGGCGCTTCAAATTCACCAACCCTTCTTACACGAATTAACAGACATTGAAATAATTTATATCTTCTTCATACCTATAATCTATCCACCCTGGTTGTTCCTCGAAGTATTTATTTCACGATTGCGAACCAGAATTTCCATAAAATGGATCAAAGTTCACGGATTTCTTGGAATATCGCCAGCTGTTTAACCAACAGACTTGTACGAAATGCGAGTATCCCACAGATATTTCATCGAAATTGAACTTCATAATGTTGGGTTGAGGAACTCATGAGCAAATAATTGAAATAAATTTTTTTACTTCTTTTGTTTTTTTTTCAAAATTCTTATCAGATTTGTGTGTGGCGAGTTAAATTTCTCGCGAATTATACCTCCGTTTAAAGTTCTGTTACCCCCTCATAATTGAACCCCCTTTATGCAAACGTATTACAACTAACGATGTTTACAATTCTCCAAAACTGACGAATTATGATATGCAAAGATCAACAAATTGTCCATTCAAAATCCTGAAACTGGCCATCTGCCCATAAAAATCAAGGAATTTGTCAAGTGTTTATCGTTTCCAAATGTAACTGGTAAAAGTATTTCATCGCTTGCCTTTGCTATAATAAACATGGCACAAAATCTGGTTAAAACTGTCCCATGTTTTTCTTCGGTTTGCCTCGAAGTGGTTTAAAACATGCTCAAGTAAATAACTGCAGATTTTGAAATCAAAATGGAATATTTTCAGAAAACTGCTTTTGTTGTTTGGATTTTAAGGGCCCAAATGCAATGCTTTTGTTAAAACCTATCATGTACATAAACAAGTTTCACCCAGTTTTGTGTGTGCTCCTAGTATATGGAGTATGGCACGAAGTAGAAAACCACAAACAATCGAAAAATAAATTAAAATAAAAAGTTATTTTAATGTCACTGCCTTTTGTTTCCTTTCTAATGTTAGCTTTTCTGTACCAAGCATTTCGTAAACTTAGTAAATGTGTGCATTACAGCGTGAATAATTGCATTCGTTTAGGAACTAACAATGATATGCTAATTATATTTTAATATTTCTCGCAAATGGCATGCAGTCTAGACAAGGTATTAGTTCCTTTCGCATATTTGGCACACATGTTTAATGCTGATTTGATGTCGTTGAAATTCACGACGTTGTGCAGGTTTATGAAATAATTCGTTTAGATTGGTGCGAACCAGGCATTTCATACCACAATCTGTGTTTTCGTTTGTTGATTCCATCTTTATTATTTTATTTTTTCCAGAAATGCACAGATTCCACAGTATCGGACAAATCGACGTTTCCTACATTTGCTAGGACCTTCCCACCTGACACCCAAGTGACCAAATCCGTGGTTGCTTTACTTCAGTATCACAACTGGAAGAAATTCATCATTATCCAGGAAGACAACTCACGTTGGCACACAGTTGCGCAGAATTTAAAAGAAATGGCCACCGAAAACAATTTCACCGTAAGCTTGCTTTACCATTTCAAAACCCCTCACATATGTTGCCAGGACAAGTTGCCGTGTTGCGAACTGCCCATGTTCCCATCTATTGTGGAGGGAACTTACAAGGCAACCAGAGGTAAGTTGTTTTCAAGTACCAGGTTTTCTGTGAAATTCTCATTAAATACTTACGCTCTTTCGTTTTCACATTTTTTCAGTGTACGTTTTTCTCGGAGAAACCAATCATCTGGTGAAGTTTATGCGAGCTTTGCATAACAAGGAACTTTTACAAAATGGGGAATATGTCGTGCTATACATAGAGCTAGATCAGTATGCTGTCAAAGAGTCCTTCCGTTACATCTGGGGTGAGTATGGACCGAGTAAAATCAAAGATTAGGACTTACTGCATGTAATACAAATAACGTTGCCAAGTATTAATTCTGCGACAATTCTAAAGTAGACTTATATAATGTTTCGGCTTTGTAACAAGAATATTTTAAGATTATTATAATCCTAATAATTGAAATAATGGTTTTCAACAGTGATTTTTGTTTTTAATGCGGTCATGAAATAACCTGAAAAGTAGTACTTCAGATTTGTGAAATAAAATTTTACTTTAACCTACACCTATACATGATTGATATTTGTTTATTTTATAAATCGTATTACACTTCTTAAAAGTGAATAGTTGTGCTCTCACATATGGGAAGGAACCATCCTTCTTTTGTCAAAAAATTATGTTTAGGAGACTTGTTTAAAAACGGTTAAAATAAAAAATGAAAAACATATTGTCTATGATTTAGATTAGCTTCATAATTTCATCCTTTATGAAAACTCATTTTAAAGTTGTACGATATGAAATAGAAAAGCCTCTGTTACAAATTTAATTGAACAAGTTCCAGAAAATTGAAAGTGGGGATTTTTCTGAATTTGATTTGCAGAAACCAGCGAGAATGTTGATGAAGTTCTGCCCAATTCAAACGAATATTACAAGACGGCACGTTCCTTGTTGGTGATTGCACCAACTCCACCAGCGGCAACGGATTATGAAGCCTTTGAAAACGAAGTGAGAAGGCACAATGCGATGCCACCATTTAATTTCTCAGAGCCAGGTGTATTCGTTGGAAAGGTAAAACTGAAAAGGGTAATTTCATTTTCGATCCTATCTTTCTTTTTGGATATTTTTTGCATTACTTTTGGTTAACATTTTGCTCGCCCTGGTAGCATGTAGGAATTTTTGCATCGTACCTTTATGATTCAGTGAAGCTCTATGCAGAAGCATTAGACGAGGTGTTGAAAAATAATGGCAGTGCAACTGATGGAGCGCTCATCATTTCCAAAATCATTGGAAAAAAATTTGACAGTATGTATGCTTCAGTTACGACTCTAAAACCCTGTCTAAGTTGCCTCCGAAATTTCGCTACATTAGTTGCTTTTTTGGTAGGCATAATTAATTTTGGTAGGTATAATTAAAAATCTAATCAAAGGGATTTGTATTAAGTTTACTTTTAATTGGGTCTGGAAACCTATCAAAAAGCAATAATGCGACGAAATGTAAGTGGTAATTTAGGACTTTAGTTATTGGCAAATTGATGTTTTCTACGCATCGAGTAGCTAAGACATAGAGCTAATGAATGCAAGTTTTGTGCGGGAAAGCTATTCGCAAAATAAAAATTCATTTTTAAACTCCTGATAATTTTTTAACTATACTTAATTCCAAGGATAATGTGGAACAAAATCTAAAGATTGGTGGTTAGCACCATTTCCTGGATATGTCAATTTTATTTACTTCTAATTTACATTGCACCTTTAAAAAATATTCATTTTTTTGTATTAGACATTAATATTTTATAGAAATGATTATATTCAAATACAAGCAAGTTACCAGAAAATAATAACTTTTATATAATATGGATTATTTTCCTTGTCAAAAATATTTTAAAATTGTTTGTGCATACTTAAGTTATTATGGTAACGATAACATTCCTTATAACCAAGACTTAAGTAATGTTTTAGGTATTGCTGGTGTGTCTGTTCAAGTGGATAAAAACGGTGATGCTGGCGGTAATTTTTCTGTTCTGGCACTCGTCGATGGCACGTTCATTTTTTTTAATCGCACATTTCCAAAAACGATGCGGCCTGTGGGCATATTTGTATCTCAAGGTGTTGGAAAACTGCCTGTAAGTAATGACACTTGGAATTCGTATAGTGTTATTTCGATTTAAAGTTGACGATTTTCTTAACATTTGATTGAATGTAACGAATGTTTTTGCAGGAATTCAAATTTCAGCCTGGTGGCCAAATAAATTGGATTGGTGGAACCCCCCCAGGATTTGAACCGCCTTGTGGATTCGATGGATCAGCGTGTCTCCCGCGCCCAGGTTATTTTGACTCATGTAAACTTCCAAACGAGTTGTACCACTGTTCAAGGTACATTACCTTTTTTTCAATCGCCATGAATATTAATTTGGATCGTTGGAAATTCCAGATCCAAATCGAGAAATTGCCGCTGGTGTACTTGGAGGCTTATTAGTGGTCCTTCTCGCATCTGTGATTATTTTGTATAGGTACATTGAATTATATACCTATTTATACCTAATAAACTCGCGTAGAATATTGCACCATGACAATATCAACGTTTTCATTGTAGAAACTGGAAATATGAACAAGAGATTGCTGGCCTGCTTTGGAAAATAAACCTGAAAGAAATTCAAACAAGGAGAAATGATTTAAGTGCACCCAGCAAAGTGAGTTGAATTGCATTTCATTTTGCAAATGAATATCAATTACAACTTTTGAACAATAACATTCCGAAAAGAATAGAACATGCTAAAAATTATTTAACGTAATATTCAGAAAGTGCAATGATTAAGTTACTTGTATATAATTTTTGAATAATCAAACTTTGAAATAACAAATAATAAACATAATTAAATCCATACTGTTTACACATTCATCTCATAATACAGTAAATTGCAGTGACAGGGTTTATGACCCTGTGGCAAAACATTCTTTACTAATTTTTTAATAATTTATCCCAATTAGTTAAGTCTAGTCAGTCAAAATTCAATGGAGTCGCGTGTATGGGGACAAGTGTTTACTGAAGCAGGCACTTATAAAGGAACCATGGTTGCCCTTAAACAGTTACACTTTAAAAGGAAAATAGTGGACATCCCAAGGGCAACTAAAATCGAAATGAAAACGGTACGTGCTAGCTCGTTGACTTGTGTACGTACAATTAACTATACATGTATTTAATAATATACATTTTATTTATATTGAAACACGTAGATGAGAGAAATCCGCCACGATAACATCAATCCTTACATTGGATCTTGTTTGGAACCAAATCTGATTTACATTATTACAGAATACTGCAGCAAAGGTAGCTTGCTAGTGAGTAATCCTGCATTTAAAATCCACTATTCTAATTGTGTGCTTTTTTACACTATATATTCTAGTCTTTTCCTTTACCTGGAAACTGATCTATTTCTTAATGTGATATGTTTTTCTTTTTTCGTTGACAGGATATCCTAGACAATGATGATATCAAATTAGACGACATATTAATTTCATCTTTGATCTGGGACTTAATCAAGGTAACATCTGCCATTTACCAGATTACATGAAAAGAAATGATATATTTGTGCTAATGCTAGTATTTCTATTCGTTTTAGGGAATGATTTATTTGCATGACAGTGATTTAAAACTCCACGGAAATTTGAAGTCATCAAACTGTGTGGTAACTAGTCGATGGGTGTTACAGGTTTCCGATTTTGGACTCCACGATCTTCGCCGCCAAGCAAAGCTTTGTGGTAACGCGGATGATGAATACTCCTCATATTGGGGTAAGAAAGGATTAAGTCGATCTTGAAAAAAAAGTATGACACCGGAACAATACTGCACCATCTGAATGGGATTATTCTCATCACTTAGCTTTCCAAGAACGATTTGAATAGAGATTTTGTCCTTACCTTTCACTTAGGACAGTTTTGGACAGCCCCTGAAATTCTTCGAAATCCTACCGCATTTCCGCAAGGCTCCCAAATGGGGGACGTATATTCTTTTGCAGTCATTCTTTTCGAGATATTTGGTCAAGAAGGGCCTTATCCCCGCTCTCAAGTGGCTCATCTTCAGCCTAATGGTAAATACATATTCTACTTAAAATATTTTTGATAACAAGGCATTTTTTATCACTGATAAAACTGTCTATTTCTTAGAAATTATTGATAAAATTAAGTTCCCGAAAGGCGATTTGTTATTCAGACCTGACACCAGCATTGTGCAGTGCCAATCGTACATCACAACTTGCATGAAGGAATGCTGGCAGGAAAAGCCTGAAGACCGTCCTGGTTTCAGGCAAATACGGGACAAACTCAAACCCCTAAGACAAGGAATGTAAGTTAAAAAAATATGTATAAATAATAAGCCAACTAAGGTGTTCTCAAAATAAATTTGGACTGGATTGTGTGAGGCGACAGTATTTTGCCTCTAATGTCGTATTGTGCTTTAGGAAGCCAGATATATTTGATCACATGATGGATGTAATGGAGAAATATGCAAATAATCTGGAAGAATTGGTAGATGAGCGGACAGGTCTTTTAAACGAGGAAAAAAAGAAAACTGAGGCATTGCTTCATAGAATGTTACCACCGTACGTGGCATAATTTTTATCTTCATCGATTGTATTCGGTTACTTTTATCCAATAGAGTAGGAGTGCATTCTAATTTGCGTGGTCTGCATTATTACAGGCCTGTTGCTACCGAGTTAATGAGGGGTGAATTTGTTGTTCCTGAAACCTTCGATGCTGTCACCATTTACTTTAGTGATATCGTCGGCTTCACAGAGCTTTCGGCTAGCAGCACACCTATGCAGGTAAAAGTCTGCAACTGACTGTGGAGTACATAACGCCTGCCACAAAATTGAAGCTTTCAGAGATTCTCGGACGTCTAATTAATAATGGAGAAAATTTCATTTTCTGAATATTTATATTCCAGGTGGTGAAATTTTTGAATAAATTATACACGGTTTTTGATAATGCAATTAGCAAATACGACGTTTACAAAGTAGAAACCATAGGCGATGCATATATGGTTGTAAGCGGTCTTCCTATTCCCAATTTGGACAAACACGCTGGGGAAATAGCATCGATGGCGCTGGATTTATTGGCGGCAGTGCAGACATTCGAGATACCTCACAGGCCAAATGAAACTCTAAAGTTAAGGATAGGAATTCACACTGGTATGACTGCAAATGGGGAATGAATATCAAAATATTACTGTCCACATAGGGAGGATTTCAAATGAGTCCATGTTTTCAGGGCCAGTTGTTGCTGGGGTGGTTGGCAAAACTATGCCAAGGTACTGTTTGTTTGGGGACACAGTTAACACAGCATCCAGGATGGAATCAAATGGAGAAGGTGTGGCTATAAATATGAATTTCGTGATAATCTTTTTGTTTTTTAGAGAGGCTAACCGAGGAATGCTTATTTTTCAGCTTTAAAAATCCACATTAGTCAAGACTGCAAAGAGGCACTGGATAAACTTGGTGGATATGACATTGTGGAAAGAGGGCCAATGACTATCAAGGTTAGTAAGTCGGCAGCAAAATTCTGGAAGTTGTCTTGGATATAATTATCTAAAACATTCGACGAGATAGAAGTGTTCCTTGAAAGTAAATTCATGCAACAATTCCATCAGTGGCTAAATTTCGTCCTCAACTTTTTTTCTTCTTCTAGGGCAAAGGTCAGATGAACACTTATTGGCTGATGAGTCAAGGCGAAAATCTCTCGAAGAAGAAAGACATTCGCGAAATGTCGCCATTGTTTCGCGATGGACGAATATCGGTAGACAACCAAGAGACGAACAGAAAGGGATACAGGGGGTCTTATAATCAGAGGGCTTGCAATCAAAGCGCAAGGTCCATACAAGAGTTTGGTGATAAGTCTCAGTCAGCGTGCCGTGCACGCAACTATAGTCCTGCGCGAACTATTAGTTTTTATAAAACGTGCCGTGATGGTGGTGACATCATTCAAGAGACCACGGACAACGATGGAGGATCTGGGGAGACCCTCCCGGCGGACGAACAATTTGACTCCTGTGACGTGGCAGACGGTGAGAACCCTGTGCCGTCACCCCCACTGGAAAACTCTCCTGCCCTTTCGAGGCTTAATCATAATTGTCGTCCTAACTCCAAAGTAGTGAACAACAACAATATCAATAACCACGGACATCAGGTGGGTTCTAATAGTCAAACGATAGAAAATAATATCAGTGCCAATGGCAATGCAGTACCCATTGGAGTTATCCCCAATGGGGGTGATTCCGCCGATTTGGACTCAATGACGGAGATGGTAACACCTCGCACGGGTATCGTGCGAAACTGCAAGGGACCCGCATCGCTGGACGAGTGCAACACATCGCAGTTAAACGACGAATTGACTAGCCTCTTGACTATTGCCGACGGATTCGGGGGAAGACATCCCATGATAAAAGACAGCGGCAAAAGATGGCGTTCGTGTAGTGAAATTAACCCTCTCATCCAACAGAAATCGCTTAAAAATTGGTTGACCGGACTTTTTAATTATAGAGACGGTCTTTCGCCCCCCAATTTGGAGAACTCGTCTTCGAGGCCGGACCTGGAGAGCGTGGTTTGACGTCGTTACGTACACGTATTAAAAGTATGCATTATATTGCAAGCCTACAGATTACGAAAATCAGGAACGTGTGCCCTTGCAGAGATGCTAGATTTATAAAATTGTGTGTGCATGTTTGATTACGTGCGTGATTTGTGTATTTGTGCGTCTGTCTGTTGTACAGCTGGAGAAATGAAATTAAATGTGCCACAAAAATTTGTAAAGCAAAATGTCGCGTCCATTTTTGAGATATTATATTAGATTATACCCTATACTGAAGTTAGTGTTTAATATATTGCAATATATTATTGAAAATGTAACAGTCGGTTATGTAATTGCCTATGGTGAAATCATCCAGGAATTACAGTTGGACTTAAACGGCGGAGTGTAAAACCGAAGGGTCAAAGGAATCTCGATATTGCAACCGTGTAAAGGTGATTTGATGTAATTTCCTGTTAAGTTTTTTATAGGCTATTATAGTAATTTAAATTGATGGAAATTTAACAGTCGATTAAATAATTTCCAATTAATGTATGGAAGTTTCTATAGTGACAAATTCGACGTGCAAATTGAATATAAGCGGAAATTTATTTCTAATTTAATATACAAGATATTTACAAATAAATTAAGCTGAATGGCTGAAATTTATTCATTGACATTTCATTAGCCTCCTTAAGAGACTGGAATGTCATAGGAATACCATACATTATGTATGACATTCCACAGACGCTAAGGCTTAAAAAGCACCTATTTTCTGGTACTTATTATGCCTACAAATACAATTTGGTTATCTAGCTGTACACTGGGATCTTTTTTGTCTAGTCGGAACAATGGGTTGATACACTTATTTTAGAAATGATATTATCAAATACATGTACAATCGGTAATTCTCATAGGGAAATTAAGTGTATTTACAAAATCCCAATTAACGGCAGAAAAAATACTTTCTAATAAGTAATACTAGACTGGCAAATTAAATAAAAAGGTTTTTTCCCCCAAAACTTTCACAGGAATTTAAAACTTACAAATGCAGACATCAGAATTTGCAGATGGCAAATTTTATATAGGATCATTTTACAAACACTTGTTGCAATTTTTGTTTGTGACCAGCAACATTTAGTTTTGAAATGTGTGGGCTTAGTAGCCTGATTTAAATAAAATTACCAAATTTGGCTTATGAATACGTGTTTTCCCCAATTTAGGTGTGGGATTTATTTTGCTATATGATAAATTTAACTTGAATGTTTTTAAATGTGTTATCAAGAAGTAAAGCCTGTGAACATACTTTAATAAATAACGCTGGTAGAACTATCTTAAATTTGCACTTAAATTTATACCTTATATTTGAATTTAGAACTTTGAAATTTTAGATGATCGTAAAAGACTATTGGAGATAATATAAAAAGTATTAAAACGCATCACAGTGTTTTTACCCGAAAGCCACATTTCTCCCCCACTGAAATAAATGTCTTTAGGAAACATAAGTTTTGAAGTAACTTCTTGTTAAGTGAATAGGATTTTCAGTAGTTGTCCTAGTTTTGGTAATAATACGTTTGATTTTTTCAGATTCTTTTCGCTCAATTAAATCTCTGTTTACCCCGGACCAGCCGATCACAGAAGAAGCAACTGTTCGACCAATATATGATGACACAAATCGGATATTTTCTAACAACATATAAAAAAAGATAAATATCACGAAGTAAAAATGTCAACTTTTCACCCTCTTCGTATTGCAGCTAGTAGTCTTTGCCGAGTAAAGACACCGGTCAGAAAAGTTTGATATATACTGTACAATATTTACAATTTCAAGAAACTTCCCTCCTTTAGTCGAGCCGAGCTGTCGTTTTATAAGCGGAAACATCGGCTTTTGTCCGTGAGATCCTCCATCCCGGAAGGCTACACCTAAGGTTAAATTCTTAAACGTAGCTTTCGTTGTTCGATGGAATAATTGGTGCAGCTTTGTACTTGCCCATAACGTGCCCATTTTTCTTCACTTCGTTTAACAGGTTTTCCTTGCACTCTTGGATGGCACTGGAGCAGTTTCCTATTGTCCCGCTCGTATACCTTCGCATCACTTTATTGGTGACGTGATTCAAAAAGTTTTTTGGTGATAAAGCATCAGTCTTGAGTTTTTGCTTCTGCGGTAGCAATGGACTTCCAGGAAGGCTGCTTGTAGGACTGAGAGGATCCAGATCTTCGATTACAGTACTGTCTTGGAAATTTGGTTCACTAGAACCTTTGTGGTTTTGTGATTTGTACGTGCGAGTGGCGTTGATTAAGCAGTTGAGACCATCTTTTCTGTGGGCGTCGTTTTTTGCATTGTCTAATTTGGTTGATCTACTACTGTCCTCTGCTTCATTTGCTAATTTGGTGTTTGGGTCCTCTTTAATCAGCCAAAATGTTCGCATTTCTCCTTTACCCTGGATAAGATAAATAAAATCAATGTATGTTAACAAAAACACTTGTATTTTGGCACTTTTGCTGCTACAAAATTTATGTCAAAATGGTACTGTATGTTACGTCGATAGGGGATTTTTGTTTTAACAAAGTCAGTACATTTAAAGTGTAACTTGAAATTTTAGCATATTTTTATGCCATTTTTATTTTAGCTATAGTATAGATAATAAGCTTTATTATTGAAGGAGCTTAAGTTTATATTTTCTTTTTTTTTTACAGGTATTTGAGAGGCACCGGTTCGAATCCTTTATGCCAGTTCGTGTGCTTTTTTGAACATGTATACATATGTATCTAATTTTATTCACTTTAAAGTTCACCACTGAAGATACGCGCGCTGGTGTTGGCCTTGAGGTAATTAATGAATCATTGAAATATTTTTAATTTTTCAATTGTTCATTACATTTCTTTTGTCACACCAACTGGTGATAGTTCGCGTTTTTGACGTTAGGAGTCCAAAGCACAAATGACAAGGTGCATTCATTGTTTTTAATCGTCCACTTCATAAATTTTATTTCGTGAAGACGGCCAGACGATTGCATATTTTCTTAGTTTTGTGGTGAATTATAATGTTGGAATGACTTCTACATTCAACATGGCGTTACCTCGTTATTACATTGCGGTATGTATATATGTTTATCCTCTTAAATATATTTAGATTCCCCTAAAACATGTAAATAATAAGTTTGTTTTTTGCCGAAAGTGTCAAATATTCGTAAAAAAATGTCATTAGGCCTAACTTTACGCGCTTAGTGAGGAGTACAGTTACAAGGTTTTCATGATTATTTTATTTGATTAAATAGCTTACTTCATTTTTAAATGGTTTGTGAGCATTGGGATTAATATAAATATTTAATGACGTACTTTGACTGGAATTAATCCTCTCTCATTAAGTATGAAGCCTCCGAGTTCATCTAAAATGGATTTACACGCTCCACTGACGTGTATTTTTAGTGCTGAAATGAGTCATATTATTAAAATCGTAAAGGATTACTGCATATGTGAAATAATATATTGCCAAGGACAGGTGGGAGTTAATTTGTAAGTTAAACTTTGTAGCTTCCAAACAGGATTAAGTTTGTAATACAGTACAGTTTGCTAAATGTTCCTATGTCAAAAATGTTAAAAATTTCGTATAAAATTCATAAATACCTTCTCCAGTAGACTCCATTCTAGATGCGGTGTTGACTGTATCACCGAACAAGCAGTACCTTGGCATTTTAAGCCCCACAACACCAGCAACGCAAGGTCCTATAGTAAGGAATAGTTTCAATTTAAATTTAACTTTTGCCATACAAAATATACATGTAAACTCTGGTCCTTGTCTTACCCGAATGAATTCCTATCCGTAATTTTAGCGTTTCATTAGGCTTGTGTTTTATTTTGAAATTTTTAATTTTTTCTAATAAGGCCAGTGCCATTTTAGCAATTTCCCTCGCGTGTTTTTGGCCATTTCGAATAGGTAGTCCACTGACCACCATGTATGCATCACCGATAGTTTCCACTTTGTATACGTCAAAACGTTCGATGATACGGTCACACGCAGTGTACAAATCATTCAAAAGATCAACTACCTATTAACGAAAAAAAAATTAATAATAATGATTAAAGGGCACACACTGTGAGTCATAAAAAGGTAGCGATCAATGGATTACCTCCAAGGGTGTGCTTTCAGCTGATAATGTCTGAAAGTTTGAGTACAAATTATGAATTATCATTTTAAAATGAGTCCTATGGAGATTATGTTAAATTTAAGTTTTTTAATCTTACCGTAAAACCCACAATATCACTGAAATATATGGTAACCATGTTGAAGCTTTCCGCTTCGACTTGGTACCCTCGTATTAGAGATTCAGCAACGGTCCTTTTGGAACAAAAATAGCAGATTAATAATTTCATTTTAATTAGTGGTCTGGTTTGTTGTATACTGCACATATGCTCTAAGATTTAATAATCAAAAACTAGTTTGGGCCTGTTTTCGCTCAATAAAATCTTTCTATCTTCCGATAGTGCGTATGTAGTGGGCGTATCAGTGACCGACCATTAAAATGATTAAGAATTATGTACTGAAAAATGCTTGAAACTTTTTATGATTATTAATGCGCGTACTTTGGTAACATCCGATGTAACAAAGTGTCCGTTTTTCTTTTTTCCTCCATGAGTTGTTGGGCTCTTTCTTCAACAATGCCTTCCAAATTAAGAGCATATTTTTCCATCACAGCCATCATATTATCAAAGATGTTTGGTTTCCTATTTCAAACACGATTCAGTCTGCTTTTGAAAATATGTCAACATTGCTAATTTATAGCGATATTTTAAGACAACTTCATCTTACAAGCCAGCTTGCATTTCCTTTAGTTTAGCACGAATCATACGGAAGTCTGGTCTTGCTTCTGGTATCTCATCCCATGCTTCTCTCATACATCGTATGACCGATTCCAAACAGTTGATGCCACGGGTCCGAGGTCTGCAGAAGGGCCCTGAACTTCCATCGTTTAAACTGGGGTTTTTAATTCGACTTATGATTTCTGGAATAACTGTAAAATACAATTCATTTCAAGACTTGTGCTAATGTGAAGTTGAATTAGTATTTTCCAACCTTTTCTAGCACACGGCACACCACGCTTGTTCTAAAATTGCCGCGGCACACTGGTTTTAAAAAACACAACCTTTCAGGGGGAATACAACCCTATCCCTTTCAATGGGTAAATTTGCAAAGACACTCACAGTCAAGCAAAAAAAGATTAAATAAAAATAAAAATTGTTTAAAATTGCTTTATAAATCAGCAAGGTACTGATCGTGTCATTTTTCACATTAAATATAGTAGATTTTTTAAATTAAATTGTTATTTGAAATTTTGCACTCACAACTTGCCTTTCTCATGCTGCCACCTGCTGGCAGTGTGTGTAAAATAACGGACATTTTTCAAACTTCTATATTAATTTTAAAAAATCTATCAGTTCAAAGTGAAAAACAACAAGGCCCTTCCTGATCCATAAAGCCACCAAAATTAAATTACTGAAATAAATGGTAGTATCTGTGGAGTACAATGGCTGGAAAACACTGAGTTGAATGTTTATGAATGTTTTTTTTTTTTACTTCTGAAAACAATGATTCAAATTTAATTAACAATTTGTGGTCCATACCTTTGCTGCTGTCAATGTTTGATTCGTAAAGATGGATAAATGGATCCTGACGTGTTATGACGTGATGTAAAATGATGGCGAATGAGTAGACGTCCCCTTTGGTTGTGCCTTGAGAGGGTGGGTTGTTCATTCGCAATAACTCTGGAGCGCGGAATAATAAGCCTGATAAACATTTCAAACCCAACAACAAGGTTAATATAATTCATAGAAGTGAAGATGAAAACTGAATTGAATGTTTAGTAATAAGTGCAACTTGCCTTTATCACAGGGTTGCCCAGTCTGTTTTTCTTCTTGGTTGGCTTTAAATTCGTGTAATCCAAAATCAGTTATCTGTAGTACCAGTTTGCTGTCCACCAAGCAATTGGAAGATTTCAAATTTCCGTGAGTTTGAATTTCACTGTCGTGCAAATAGATCATGCCCTTTAAAATGAAAATATTTATTAAGTGCATGATTTGCATGAGATATATATAGTTTATGGAGTTTGTATGTCGTCTTTGCTTTTCATACCCTCAATAAATCGGCCACGAGAGAGGCAACCAGCATGTTATCGAAATGCAAGTCTTCGTTTTTAATGGCGTCCTGTGGGGAAAAGATAACTGTTACTTATTCGTTTATATATCTCGTAAAGTAGTTTCACCACACACAAGAGTTTGTTCGATATCAGCTGAGACTCACTTCTAAACTTCCTCTAGCACAATATGTGGTGACGATGCAAATGTTTGGAGGATCGACACAAGCTCCTATGAAAGTGTTAATGTTATCGTGTCTCATTTCTCGTATCTGATCAGAGAAAAAATTCACAAATCTTTACTGTAGAGTCGAATTTATTGGGATAGTTCCCGGGTGGAAGAATTATATATCTCACACGTATGGGTTATGTATACACTTTGAGTCATAAAAAAGTAAAACCCAATACGAAAAAATCACAACTTCGTGAAAAATGCTTCGATTTAAATGAAATTTGGCAATTATATTGAACAGTAGTGTAGGAACGAAAAATGTCTTCCGGATTTGCGAAAAATCTAAGATTTTGTCGTTTTTCAACAAGATGGTGCGCCGCTCACCGTACTCGAGAAACAGTTGTGCTGCAATGGGTAACACTGGGTAGCACTGGCCACCAAACAGTCCGGACTAGAATCCAGTGGACTACAAAGGAGTTAACAAATCGAAGACTCGAAACTACGAATTGAGAAAACTTGGATTGAACTCGACCAGCGTATAATCGATTCGTCAATCAAAGAATGGCACGTTAGACTCCGGGCTTGCGTAAAGGCCACCAAAGAACATTTTGAGCACATTTTATAATTCATTTTTGTTCCTACACTATTGTTCTATGTAATTGACAAATTTCATTTAAATCGAAGGATTTTTCACAAAGGTGTGTTTTTTTTATTGAGATCTACTTTTTTATGACTCGCAGTGCAGACAAGAATACGTCCAGGATTTCTTCCATTCATCGATAGAAAACCCCATCTATGGTCATGAATGGTCCTATATGATTTTTCCACCCGGTTTGTGATTTTTAACGATCTTTAAATTACCTGTTTCAACTCTTTGCGTATATTTCTTGTTAGGTCAATGTTTCGTTTGTTAATGCATTTAATGGCGACTATTTCTCCTTTGTATTTGCCTACTTTTGTGAATGCTTTTCTGAGGTAGGCATTATGATCGGAATGATTGTTGTCAGTCGGAAGTACTCCTAAGAAGCTCCCACGCCATGTCCTCTCCTAAAACAGTCCCGTTTCACAATTACAATTTCGTGGCAGGTTGCACTAATCCTCCGATTAGTGCAATTCGGCAAATTAAATAAGTTGACTTAGAAAAGTAAGTGCTAAGGAGGGATGATAGACGTTTTAAATGGTCAAATTTCTAAATTAAAGAATTACTTCATAAAGTAATATTAAATATTTAATTATTCAAAAGTGATTATATTTTTTTTTTATAAAAACAATTTCACCTAATTTCATGCAGACTTTGGGTAATATAAAATTTGATATAATTTGTAAACGATTGCACTGGGTAATACTTAACAGACTGTTAATTTGAGTTGAAATATTGAAATGATTACAGATATAACACGCCACACAACGTAATGTTACCTGATTGCATTTCGTTGGCGCTTTTTTTGGCATAGGCTGCTCGGATTCTGAAGGTATAGGATAAATTTCTCTGTAATCAATTTTCCATAACAAACAAGCAAGTTTTTGCTCATAGCGATAATGTCTATAAAAAAGAGGGGTAGAAATGGGGTTTTAATGCGCATGCATTTCTACAGAAATAGAAAATTTACGTTAAAAATAATATCTGAATCAATGTTAATTTATTTTAGTTTAAATGATATGAATAGATTTATTGGAATATATTTTTATGATATCGTAAAAACGTTTCATGCTAAAATAATTGTATTATTGCGATGCGGGAACAAATTTTAAATTATTTGTGATACTCTTAAAATCTAATTGTTACATCCTTTTCAAATAATTGACATCATTATTCTGATTGATGTAGAACTTGGAAGTTTAAGGCCTAATAAATAAGTGTTTGTCGATGATATTCACATAGTTTACAAATTGGGTTTGTCTAATGAGTATTTCAAAATTGCCCTATATTTTTAGAGATTGCATACATGTATCAATCATCGTTCTCTCTCTATCTTGTTTTAAAGTGCAATTTCAAATACATGATTGAAGATTAATGAAGTCGTGAGAAATATTTATCACAGCATCAAATTCAGATATCATATTTGACGTATTGAATATACACCGAGAAAGCTTTAAATTACCTGAATCCAAAAACGCCTGCCACCACCAAAAATATAATCACGGCGCAAATTATGATGGTTTTCCAATCTATAAATATCATTGAAAGGCTACGTCAAAATTGTGATAAAAAATTCCAAGGAACGTAATTTTATTTCTATTGGTAATTACCAAGTTCTTTGTCACATTTCTCATTATCGAAGCCACAGGGTGGCTGATTTTCAGGTGGTTTTCCATCTATCCAATCCACTACATTTCCAGCTGCGAGAAGTGTCTACAAACAGCAATTTGCGGTGCTTATTGTGGGAATATAAGAACATTTTTGAAAGATTTATATTTAGAACTTACTGGTAGCTGGCCCGAAAGTTGTCCTGGATAAAATTTCCAAACTGGTTTCATACTTCGTTTTGCTGAAGATAATTCATCCTTAACTAGACCCAGAACTGTGAAATTACCTTCAGCATCCCCATGTTCATCGATGAAAACATCAAAACCTTGAATACCTGCAGAAAGTGGTATTCAAACAGCAAAGATCAAGTTTCTAACAAGTTAAGATACGTGATAAATAAGTGGTTGCGTCTGTTATGCAACTTACTTCTGTACATTGATCTGAAGATTTTACTCATTATGTGGGTTACATTTGTAGGATCCAAACCCTCGGCATTGACATCGTTCATTGCTTTTGCAAAAATTGTTACTGCGTCGTATATGTGGGCAGCGTAAATTGGTACATGGGGTTTCCCCTTTAAGTGCGAAGAATAGTTGTTAGATAGGGTCTTGCAGAATAAAAACTTATTTGCAAATTATTTAAGAGATAATAATGACATAGCAAAAAAGTTGATATAAAAAATCAATTGTAAAAACAAAGATGAGAGGTAAAATACAAAGCTAACCAGTGTATTTTATTCTTTTTAGCAATCTTTATTTCTTCTGCCATTAGAAAACAATATAACTGTCTATAACAAAATTCTACTTGTAACGAATTAGTCAGTAGAGTAAGAAAAATAGCATGCTGGTGTAATTTTTGTAAAATTGCTTTGGCTATTATTAAAAATACGTTTTTTCTCATGGCCTCTACTTTAAAAATGTTTTAATCCATATTATCGTTTTCATGTCAAGTCATTCTATATTTTGAGTTATGTCATAATTATTTCTAGTAATCCTTACAAAAATGCTAGGCCACTGTGGCACGTTAAAAGGCGATATGGTTGACAAATTTCTCACTGTATCCATGAAAGTTTCGAAACTCGGATCAGTCGGAGGCGATGGTGTTAGTTTGAGTACTGACCGAAATGGCAGCACCATAGTTTCGTTATATGTTACATGTTTTTCATGAACTGAAATTCAAAAACAATGCTTTGCGATTGGTGTTTTACTTCAATTTGAGTTGGTCCATCATTGTTTCTGTCAAGTGTTTTGTACCTTTCATGATGTATTGCCCAACATCCTTTTCGTTGAGAATCTCATCGTCCACCGATATGATCACGTATTCCCCTTTGTGCAGATGACCAAACTTGTCCATATACCGGACAAAATCAATCAGGGCTTCGTTGTCAGCAACAAATACATAAACTGAAGAATTTGAAATGGGAGTTGTTAACGTTTCAAAAATACAAAATAAATATTGCTACTACCAAAAAAAAAAAAAAAAAAAAAAAAATTTGCCGCCGTCAAACTCAAAAAAATCATTGCGCAATCTCACCCCTGGTTTTGGCATATGTCAGTTTGGCGTAATCAATGATTTCCTGACTGTTTTCAGATGTGTATTCAGCTGGCAGGTAATGTTTTTCTGTTACTCTTATGCTGTACTCTTTGGCTAAATCCTGGATGAAAAATGTTTTTTGTTAAAATAAAAAAATCCATGTTTTTCCAATGCCCTTGAAAAATAAGTTTGAGCAAACCATCGAAACTAGAAATCTGAAATATACATCAACCGCAAAATATGAACATACCTCTAATGCTTCCACAATCTGCAACCAAGATGGTTTCTTTCCAGCAATGACGATGATGTCTTGCCACTTGTAGTGAAGAAGAAGTGCTATAACAAACTTTGAATATTTTGAGCTCGGTGGCATTGTTCTGGCAAACGTTGGAAATTTTTCTTTGTTGGATACTCGTTGATCTGGACATTTCTATTAGAAGAATAAAAATCACGTTTATTTCTCAACATGCTCCAACGTACAGAATAGTGAACCAGAGTTGCATAGCCAGTTTCATTTTCTGGACATTCTCGAAATACGCATTGAATGAATCAAAAATGTTGATTCGCTGCACCAACAATTTTTGTGAACTGGTGATTCCAAGAGACATTTTTGTTAATATAAATACTTGACAGTATCAACGATAGCGTTTTTTAAATAATAAACGTGCGAAGCGCAGTAATAAGGAATGTTTATCTCATTTTTACATTGACTAATTAATTGTTCAATGATTGAAAGAATAAAACTATAAACATCTTTATTTTGAAAATCCACTTTTAGGCTTGTGATGATTGATTCTTTGCATTTCTGGTTGTTTTTTTGGAAAACAACATCCGCATGCCATTGACATTAATGATAACATTGTGGGCACTCAATCACACTCGTGATCTTTGGTCTGATCTGTAGAATTTTATCAAACTTGTGGGCTTCTTGTTATGGTTTCTAAACGGTTCTCATTGGTTTGATTTGTTGCAACATTTCAACCGTATTACTCGTGTTTATCATGGCTCATAATATATCGAGCGAATCACAAAACAATATTAATTATAGCTCTGTTACTGCTGTTCGCTAGCACGAGTAAAATGTAACAGATAACTGCTTTTCCATTTGATCATTATCTTACTTGTAACATATAGTAGCGGGGCTCTTGTCGAAGCTTTTATTGATACTTCGGTATTTTCGGTTTGAACCACAGATATGGAGTGAATGAGTGAAAATCATGCCTTTTGAGATTAGAACTACTCCAGTTTTTTTTAAAAAAAAAAAGACTCGCATAATTGGAACGCCCTTTTGATAATATTAATCGTTAAAACTTTTAAAATATGTTTTGAGAAACTAATATTTATTTTTGCAAAACATTTTCTGAAAAAACTTATGGGAACGTGTATATTTGTAAGGTCAACGCATTATCAGAGTTTATTCGTTTTTCCACTTTACTTGACGTCAATATCATGGACAAAGCATTTTATTTCGCCCAATAAATCTTTTCAATTTATTTTTCACTAAAATACGGTGGTAATAATACATCCTACGTAAGTTAGCTTTGTTAGAAAAGTGCATTGTGTGTGCCACTTGAAGTTATTTTCTTGCAAAAGTGGTCGATTCTAAATCCAGTGAAGAAAACTGTAAATTTGTGGTGTTCAGTTTAGCGTGTTTTAGTGAGTTTTTCGCTATTTACTCTTGATGCGTATGTGGGAGTTTGAGTAAAATGTTTCGAAAGCCATGCTAAATTAACTTAAATCCAAGTTAACATATCTCCTAAAAGCTAGCCAACGAAATGGATTTTCAAGGAATCAGTAAATAAAGTCTAAGAGATTGGATGGATGAAACTATCACAATCGTGCAATGGCGCGAAACAAACATTCAATATTGATTTTTGTAAATGTTTTTACATTTAAAACGGTTTATCCAGGAACATTTGAAAAAATATATACATGTATATCAACTGAAATACTGTATTGACACTGTATTTAGTTTAAATCGAAGCATTTTTTACGAAGTTGTGATTTCTTTATTGGGTTCTACGTTTTTATGACTCAGTGTATATAAATAAATGCTAGCATTTTATTTGAGTGGATTTTTGACGTTTGTTTCTTGTAGTCTTATTCTCAAACAGGTTTACCTGAAATGGAAGTAAACTTAAATCTGCGATAAGCTTTTTAATACTTATTGGTATCATGTCTGACACGTATTGGTAGACATCCATCAATGGTCAAAGACATTGATAAAGTGCAGGCCCAGATTAAATCTGGGCGGTTGTCTTTCATCACGTTCATATCATGTTATCAATAGTGTTATTGGGTTTGATTCAACCCGTTTTTCCTCACTTTCGAGATTAGATTTATTTAGTTTTTTTTTTTTAATTCAAGGGTCGTGAGTTATATATTCTAGCTACATATATTGAAAGTTTGAAGACCTTAAATTGAAAGAAAGAAGCCAGATGGAATGACACGAAAATAGGCAATGAAGAAGCTATTTTGTTAAATTGATCGCAGTGGTTATTTTGATTCTATGTTGCGAATGGCAAATTTCAGACGATATCCAAGGGAGTTCTTCAGACATGACCACCGTAAGAGAAGAAATGCCATCGTGTTTAGGTCATTTGAGAATGAAATCATCTTCACGTCTTTTTGATCAAATTCTGAGTTTTTTGAAGTGCAAAAAAATCCAATACAGATCTCAGAAAGTCATTTGCCTCGACGGATTTACTATTTGAATCACGTCTTTCAGATCTGTACTATGCCTCTGGAAGAGACAAGTTGGTCTGTTGAATGTTAGCAACGCCCTCTGGCTGTTTGCTTGCCAATGTCGTGGGAGCATGTAGGTCACTGCCAAGACCAAACGATTGCACTTCTTCCAACAATGAGACTGCTGATGAAGCTAACTGCATTCTCATCCCAACAAACAACTGTTATTCAATTCACGGATGAAGGCCTCGCTAACAGCATTTTCAAATGTGCTATATGCATGATGAAGTTGAGTGAAAGGAAGCACTCCTAAGCTCTTTTTCAAGTGAAAGAATCTGCTGGCTTTGCAGAGGCCAGGATAGCTGGATGGTGGGGTTTAATGGGTGCAATGCCTGTAAGGACATGTTTTTCAACCTTTTTCAATTTAAGGCACATGAGGGTTTTCATATCAGGTGACTTTGACCTACCGGTTACACAGGCTGCCACCACAAGTTTTTTATATTATGGTAACACATCGTAACTTGAACAAAATTGATCAGCCAGATTTGTTAAGAGGGATGACAACCCTATCCTTTTCATTGGGTCGGGTTTGCGAAGATACTCACAGTTGAATGAGGGAGGTTTGGGTGGGGGTGAGAATTGTTTGGGGTGGCTTGATGGATCAGCAAGTGCATCATATTGTTGTTTTCCACTTTGAAATGGTAGATTTTTTAAAAATTAATATAAAAGTTTGAAAAATGTCCGTTATTTTGCACATGCTGCCAGCAGGTGGCAGCATGGGATAGGCAAGATGTGAGTGCAAAAATTCAAATAATAATTTAATTTAAAAAATCTACTATTTTAACGTGAAAAATGACACGAACACGACCTTGCTGATTTATAAAGCTATTTTAAGCAATTCTTATTTTTATTCAATTTTTTTTTGTTTGACTGTAAGTGTCGTTACAAATTTTCCCATTAAAAGTGATAGGGTTGTAATCTCCCTTAAGGGCGATTACCAACATTCCACGAGTGTGACAGAAATGCTCCACTCTCTAAATTCGGACACGTTGAGGTCCAGACACGAAAAGTTGTCTATTGGGTTATTCAAACGTTTTACTCTTTCCTGTAATTCACATCTTGTTTTCCAGATTTTAACGTCTATAGTGACCACTATAGGAAATCCATTGACCGAGCTTCGTTCCAAGAAGGATGCTTACTATTGGTCCTTTTTATTTGCAAGCGATTACACGATGGAATAGCCTTCCTGGCTTTATAATGAAAATAGCGCAGTTGGGAAACCTGGAAGGATGATTTCAAAATAAAGTATATTTGAAAGCTAGGTCATAAAACACCATGAAATCAAGAAAATAATGCACTTCGTGTTGAATTTCGTTAACCGGTTATTGACATACATATAGGTGATTTCATGGTGTTGGGAATTATTAGATTTGCAAAACTTTGTTGTTTCGCATTACTGCTAAAAATAGTGCGGAAATCATTTTCGAAACATACATGTATAAGTTTCTTCGTGGATGTGCGCAAGAATTTTCAAGTAGGCTTACTGTTTATGGTTTATGTAGTAAATAAACGCAATACCTATGCATTAGGAATCTCTGCAAAAATACTTCCGCTACACTTGTACATGCAAATGATTGACAAACTGCGAGCACTCAATAAGTATGTTTTGCTGAACAGCAAGATTGTTTATTTTTGTGGAAATTTTTCATCTCACTTTCACGCTATAGTATACGGCCGTCGCTTCATGACCTAATTTTAACCAAAATATTCCAGGTTTGCCTTACCTAAGATGTAAATTTTGTTTACGACAGTCAAACCGTTTATGGCCTCCAATGATACTATTTTAAAATGTTTTTTGTTTATAACGCTTAAAAAATACGAGAAAAATAACGTGTCAAGATCAAAATCAAGTTTAAATACTTTTGCAATAAAAATCAATCTGGTTTTTATTCTTGGGAAGAGTCTAAGCATATAAGGAGTTCTTCTGTGAACAGAAATAAAACCTCATTCAATTAGATGAAGAAATAATTGCCTCATTATTATTTTGAATTATATAATCTCTTCTATTTGATTGAAAACAGAACTCATTTGTTATATAAGTTTATTTTTCGACTTGTTTCCTAATTACAAGTTTTGTATAGACTTCTTGATAAAACTTATTTGTTGGCGCATAATTACAAAATAGACTTATGAGAATAAATATAAGATAGACCCTGTCAAGTTTGTTTGAAGATTATACGTTCAACATCCGTGAATCTCGACACCTATAGGCAAAAGCTTTCAGAGTTAATTAAAAGTGAATTTAGCACGTATTCCAACATTACAATTTTAAGTTTTACTTTAACTATATAGAAAATTGGGGTCCTAAACGCTGTAGATTAAAAACTAAATACATTAACATATTATCTCAATTCTTTCACTTAATTATCGCCTTCATTAGCATCTGTAGGGATGTATGCTGTCAAATACTGCTAATAATTCACTATTAATTTAATTCGGATCAACAGCTTTTGACGGCAAATACTCGCTTCTCACTTGGGATTTCATGAAAGACAAATTTTTGAAGTTTTCAAATTTTCGTCAAGTTCCTGTTTAACATCCAAACATGTTGTCTCGGGATTTTGATATCGTCTTACACTTAACATAAGACCTTGCCTAAAATAATATACGTTGGACGCATTAGTGAAGATTATTTAATTAGTGCAGCCACTTAGCGAAGGAAGATTACATTATGCTGACATCTATCCGCATGAATTTGCAAATTATTGCCCCAAATACCGAGCAGAGGAATTCTCATTAAATTTGGTGCGAAATTAATCTATGAAAGCCTTCTGAAAATATATTTACAGGTATAAAGTAATGAATTCTTTACATACTGGCTCGTATTTTAGTCTAGAGATACTTTGAATTTAGTAAGGAAATGTTAACTGAATGATAAACAACTATTTTTTCGAAAAAGTTAATAATTTTTAAAACAAAGTGTAAATGAAAGTTCAAACACAAGAGTGGTTAATTTTGTATTGACAACCGTTTTTAGTTATCTTGATGATTTTGCCTTTCAATCGACCTGAGCTTCGTTTCCTTAAACCAGTTTTTATCATAGATAAGACAGTTTTACTAATAAAAGTCATTGTCCTCAAGCTGCAATTGCGCTTGATAAAACAGCTCACAACCTTTTTATGTGGTTGTGGAGGGTTAAAAAAAGGAGACTTGTCAAAGCTATTTTGCGTTCAAATAACATTGATACGAAACAGCTGAAGGGTAATTGCATTACAATCTTGTAAGTGTACGATATATATCGAAGTTGAAGTTTTGCCAAATCGAATCGTTTTGAACATTTTCACGAACAACCTGCAACGTGATAACGCAGAAACACTATTGTAATGAGCTTACATTGCGTAGGAAGAACCATTTCAATCAAATTATGCAGTATTTTGAGAAGGCTTTTTCAGCCAATTAACTGCATTTGTTTGAAAAGCTCGCGTATCTTTAAATCAAAGCAGTTTAAAATATATATAGCGACATTAATCAATCTCAAAGTAGTTGTGGCTTTGTTTAGAAAAGCGACTGTTGGATAAAAAAGGTGTCCTTTGTGTCAATTAGAGATTGTGATTTTCATTATTTTCAAAGAAAAAGTAATTTATTCGATAAATAATGCGACCACGAATCTCCGTTTTCAAATAAAAATGTCACGATTGCAGCAAAAGTAACTTTAATAACAAACTTTAACGTTAGTAGACTTCTGCAAAATGATCTATTTAAGTTGTCGAATATGACAAGAAGGTATTTTTGTGTATATTTTAATGTGGTAAATTTCAGAATGGTTTGCAGGTGTAGACTGCAGTTTCCCCTTACGAAACAAAAGTATTACTTGAAAGATACAAATGTGATGCGCAAACCCATCCGTTATTTTTGAAATAAACGTAAAAATTGCTTTGAAACATGGTGTAGCTAATAATGGATTACGCGTTTCTATTCTTAGAAATTCCTAAAATATGACAATAGCAAGCGAAACCTTTTGTTTGCCTCTTATGCAGCTGGATTGCTATAAAATGAGCTAGTCGCTTACTTTTATTGTGTGAAATAGAGGCCTATTTCCTTACTGAATTCAAACCCTTTATGAACAATTTTGCATCATTTTTCAGCGTTTGCAAATTCTGAATCCTAATAATGCAAGCTGCTAAGAACTTCTTCATGAAAGGATGCAATTTGTGATGTATAAAACTAATAAAAACAGAGGGTGAACTGAAAATCTGTCTTACAGGTCGATTAAAGTTAACGAAGCTCAGTACAACCGAGCATAAAACCTAAATTATAGTGTTGACTGTAATCGTTTAGTACTTTTCCAAAGCGAAACTTGGCAACAAATTCAAAAACACTTTGAAGCACAGCACCTCTAAAATACTGAACATTTATTGCTCGCAGTAAAATTCCTGGCACGTGGAATCGTATATTTACCAAAATTGTTTATTTGCCATAAATAGTAACGTCTAATATCCTGGTTGACCATTGGTCATCTTCGAGTTTGAAAAATAACTTTTTCTGACAGTGCAGGTATAGATTTCGTATATAGACTACAAATTTCAGCTTGTATTGATTATGATTTTGGGTGTTCGGAAATCTCATTGTACGGTTCCATAAAAAAAAATGTCCTGGGAATGACTAAGCTGATATGATTGAAAAATAGTTTTTCTATCAAGTAAGCATATGGATATTTCATGGCTGCGTGACATAGATATGGTTTGGATAATAAACCAATATGGCAACAATTGCAACTTTTCCAGCCATGTGTATACTTAAATTTTCAATTTGAAGGGATCCTAAACTCTTACAATTTGCTTTTCTAAGTTTAAATTTAGCTAGCATTGACGTTTCTGCAAAGGGTAGTTCAGTAAGGGGCCATTCAAAAAGGACGTCCTCAAGAAGCGGGTATCATAGAATTCATATAATCCATATAATACAGATCCATCCAAATTATATTTGATTCAGTACAAGGACATAAAACTCCATATATGACCCTATATTGTTTGACACCCAGAAATACTCGTTATAAATGCTTGTTTCCAGGAGTTCTAAGCAAGTTTCTGTTACACAAATGTCACGGACATGCACTAGATATAAAATTGTACCTTGTTTATCGTCAAATTATCACCGAACTCTAATTTTAGACAAAAGATAATGCCCTTGTAGTGTTTGACACTCGCAAAATGGCAGGCTTTTATTTTTAGGTGCGACATAACCAAAGTCACTTTTCATTATTGATGGCCGCCATTTTTATTAGTGTAATTTTTAGCAATCTTCCATTATCAGACACGACCTGAAAATATCATGAAAGGAGTTCATGCCGCCCTATACGTTTCAGCTTTTGAATCATAAGCTATTTTTAAGTACAAAATAAGGCAAATATGGAAAGCCTGTACATGCATGGTCCGTTCACAATTTGATCAATTTTTCACTGGAAATGCAGCAGGTGGTGTTGATAACAAAAAAAAAGCAACAAAACCAATATCCACTAGCGAGATATACATGTACTTTATCCTACCGACGATAAAAAACATATATACCTGTAGAAATTCGATGCAATAAGCCCAATATGTTCTTTTATTACATATTTTTACAATAGTTTTCTGCTTGAATTCAAGATGAATATTTGCTGAATTTCGCTTTTTAATAATCTGCATCGAAGTCTTTATGTAGAGTTTTGCACATGGTTAAACGTATTAATTTCATGAGCATTGATCGATGTGGAAATTATTTGTTGAATATCTTATGGATTTTAGTGCCAGATAATGGTACTAAAAGATGCACGATTATGCTTTTACAGCTGTACATAAAAATTTGGAAATGAAATGTCTTTAAAGTGCACTGAACTTGTTTATCGCATTTTTAATATAGCCATGAATTTCATATTTAGATATTATGTATATATCACGTTAAACCGTATTGATTTTATATTACATATGGATGAAGAAATACATATAAAGCATATGCAGAATAAATGCATTTCAATGCAAGATGGGTTTTTCCCCAATGGCATTTTTTAAAGCTAACTTCCAAATTTTCACGCAGTATTAATTTATTATAAGCGAATAGAAACGAATAGTTGTAGTATCAATTTAAGTAATTTCTATATAAGCTGATCTAATACATAAAGTTCTCTATTAAACGCTCTTACAATTATTTTCCTATAAGGAAAGCAAAAACCTAACGATGGATTTAACATAATTTTATTCAATAGACATTCTGAGTCATAAAACGTAGAACCGAAATAAAAAAATCACAACTTTGTGAAAACTGCTTCGATTTAAATGAAATTTGAAACTTACATAGAACAATAGTGTAGTAACAACTACTAAGTAAGAAAACTTAAATTAAACTCGACCAGTGTATAATCGAGTCGTCAATCAAAGAATGGCGCGTTAGGCTCCATGCTTGTGTAAAGGCCACCAGAAACATTTAGCACATTTTATAATTCATTTTTGTTCTTACACTATTATTCTATGTAAGTGCCAAATTTCATTAAATCTAAGCATTTTTCACGAAGCTGTGATTTTTTTATTGGGTTATACTTTATTATGACTCACAGTGTAGAATAGCCTATTGCTTGCATTTTTGAGGCTATCACTTCCATGTTTAAATTAGGTTGGTGACTGCAGTAGTTAAAGATAACATTTTGTTACATCAGCCATTTAACACTATTTTTGAACGCAATATTGAGTGTTTTATATCAGAATTTATTATCTTTACATGACAATGTAAAGTATTGATCCAAAAATAAACAAATTCTAGGGAACGTAGAAACTCTGCATTTTCTTTATTAAGTTAAAAACTTCTGTAAAGTAGTGAAAGAAAATTTTCTATTTGCACCCTGGATTCTGTAAAAATAGTATAGTTTCTACGGTAATACCCAAACATCATTTGACTGACAAACCATAATCACATGTAAATTTATACATTAGAATAGCTTTATTGCTATACACATAGGCTTATTATTTATCCAGACAACAAGCTATATATTTGTCAATACTTGAAGGGTTTTTATGACAACTTGTCTTAATTTGTAACACCTAAGAAAACATGACAGATGTTTTCGAGGTTTTTTTCCTTATAACTGAATTGAGGCGCTAAACACATTGATAAACATTACTCAATTCATTTGACAGTTTTTCGTAAGATAGGCACTTGTCAAATGTTCACATTTTGCAACGATGGGTGAAGTCAAATATCCGGTTGTTTTGCTACTACATTTCAGGTTTTCACGACATTGTTTGTAATTCGCTATCTTACTCGCAAACCGCGATGTGACAAGTATTTATTTTGCTAATCGAACAATTTCTTAGTACTAGTGTATAATTGAGAATAATATTTCTGCGAAATCATTTTGCTTACAAAATATTCTCTAATCTGTGACAAATGCACAGTTTTTAATCTAAAATTAAAAAAAAATGTTTAAATGCATTGTAGCCACACAAAAAGGGGAATTTTTTTCATAAATTCGTAACTTTTTGTTTTTTAATCAGTGTAAATCCATAATTGAAATAGCTGTTTTGTTTCTAAGTTTGTTGCCTATATTTGTGCAAAATTGGATTTACTTTGATTAAAACACAAAAAAGTTACGGATTGATGAAAACAGTTTCAATTTTTTGTGGCAAACCTGCATACTGTAATCCCCTTTTAATTTAAAAAGAATTCGAGATCCAGTTATTTAAATTAAGGAATGTATTTCAGGGAAAACAAATTTTGCAAATGTATGTTTATGTTACTTTAAGCTGCTTATATTGGTAAAGCCTTTCACTATAATAATCCTTATTAACGAAATAATGTGCATACAAATTTTCCTTTAATATCGTATTCAAGCTTCGCGATAGTTTATCTACATGTATGCATTTTAAATTAGTTTACTAAAATACATACAGGCATAACAACTCTATAGAGAATTATTGATTTGTTTATGAAATTCTCTCGAATGACATTTAGAAACGTTCACATCCAATATATATTTTTCAACTTGTTAGATTTACAGTTTTGGGAATTATCCCAATCAGAATAACTCTTCATTCATTAACTTTGGATTTCTACAACTTTTAATTCATCGCCAATTATCAACTTTAACTAAATAGGTGTCATTCCGAATGTACTCTACATTAGTACGAGCACGTTAGCAAGTATTGATCTTTCGTTAATTTATTATATCACAAATCACGGGTGAAGATCAACATAGGGCACACTGAGTTGCAAATTACATTTGCATCTCAACTTTTCAACAACCCCTAAAAGTTAATTCGAATGTATTCATGGTATCTTTCAAATTTTCAAACAATTGAAATGCCTTTAATTCTTATTACTACCAAATGTACGTTTCAACTGCGTGTCACCAATTTTGAAAGATTTTTTTGCGGAAAAGTGTCAGAAGTTTTGAATACACTTTATAAAACTTTGATCAGTTGTTCAATATGTGCAGAATGTATAAATCCACTGTTGCAACAAATGCGAATTGGGGATTGTTTAAGATGTCAAACTTGATTTGTAATGTCAAACACTTTGGAATTGGTTTTTTGGACCCATTGCACGTTACATTTTGAATGATTTGCACGTTTGCTTACTTAAAATACGAGTCGTAAATAACTTGGAAACAAATTATATATTTCTCAAGATCTTTAGCATTGATTTTTAAACATGACCGCGCCCATGTACTCCAATCTTCAAGTGCAGCAATTCGAAAGAACCTTCACTACATGGGAAGATTGGAGTACAAGGCCATATTGTAAATGAAATGTTAAAGGCTCATATGCCACCAGGTTGTTTTTAAATACCCTTTTTCAAATACTTGAATCCGGCAGCACACCAGTTGATAACCACACTCTGGTGAAAAATTGATATATGGCACATGTATTGCCCATATTTACGAATGTGTGACCGTGTATATCCAGATATATGGCTGTATACATTCACGTATATGTATATCTACATGTGTTTAATTTCAATAAATCAATATACACTGTACGTACCATATTAATAATTTCAAAAATGCCAGGTTTTCTTCCATATACGATGGTTTCATACACGTCTGGAACCATATATATGGCCATGTCGATACATGTATATTTCCAAATATGCCAAAATTTTGATATGTCCATACATGGAATGTATTTGTCCAAACAATAGTAGGGGAGACCGGGGCACAGTGGTAGAACGTCTTTATAAAATCAGGTTTTATCAGCAACCTAATGCTTTTGATTTACAAAGAAGCTGTATGCAGCACTCTTTTATAAACCAAAATTTCTGCAATATGACACAAGTATAGAAGAAAATATTTGCAGTTAGTTTTTGTTTTTGAAAAGTAATTATTCAACTCGAAATTTGATTTTTATTCTAGGTGTAATTATAAAACATTAGTAATGCTGCAATATACATTGACAAGTGTCCAGCTATAATTTCAAAATAAAGTACGGGGCTATACGGGGTACAGTGGTCCGCAACATTATGGGGCAAGTGGGACATGTCCTAGCATACCCCAATTATAGTTTTTGGAAAATATTTTTATATTTTCTTATTAATCATAACTTTAAATAAAAACCATGTTTAAATTTATGTTTTAAAGTAAAAATGATTCAGAATCGCAGAAAAAAAACAAATTTGGACGAGTAAATTGTGAAAATATGAAATCTGCCGTAATTACGGTTAATTTTAATCGTTTTTGTAATTTATACTTGGAATTTTAAATTTACGTGCTGAATTAAAAACAATTAATCAATGTGGTGTTTTTTTTCATTTAAAATTTGTCTTAACTTCGCGTGGACCACTGTACCCCATGCCATGTCCCGCTGTGCCCAAGTATAAGGGCACAGTGGGACAGTCTGCGCAACCAACTTTAAATTTTTATAGCCAAAAAAACTAGTAGCTCTAAAACGATGACAAAATGTATGCAGATAATGAAGGCTTGTATATTACTGTGTTGTTCTT
This sequence comes from Julus scanicus, assembly GCA_034698625.1. NCBI lineage: Eukaryota > Metazoa > Arthropoda > Diplopoda > Julida > Julidae > Julus > Julus scanicus. The sequence continues at coordinate 9,638 of JAQGBW010000306.1, read as the reverse complement.
TTAAAATGTTACAAGTTAAATATTTTTCCCCAGAAAAAATGAATTCTAAAAAGTGTACACACTGTGCCCCGGTCTCCCCTATAGGATTTATGAAACCAAATAAAATAATTCTGTACTTACATAGGTGATCATCGGCAGGTCCCAAGCCGCTGCCAGCACAGCCTCTGACATGCAGCTTTCATCCGGTCCAATGAAGGCCTTTACCCCGTGGCTCCTCATGGCGGTCATCTTGCGCATGGCCAAGAACTTTCCCGCCTCTCCAGATTCCTCAGCGCAGAACTTGAAGGTGATGTTGGTGCTGTTGAGATTGGCCCTGAACACCGCCCATGTCAGAGCCCCCAGCATGAAGTTCTCAACGTTGCTCCTGGGCAACAGAAAGCCCAGTACGATGACGGTGCCGTTGTCTTCCGTGTGACCCCCGCACTGGTCGTCCACCACCGTGCTACAGTCTATCGTTATGGACCTGGTGTTGTACACCTTGCCATCTGGGGCCTGGTACGTAAAGCATTCGCTCCTGTTGCTCTTCACGCAGGAATTGCCGTTTTTGACTGCCGGGGGAACCCAGGAGGAAATGTCGACCTTGCTGTCGTTGCCGTGGGCATGGACACCGGACCCCAAGCAGCTGATGAATATGACGAAGGCCAGGAATTTGAGGTAATTCCCCCGAAATTGAAACCGCCATGCTGACCGGAAATGTTGACCGTGCTGCTGGAAATCCAAAATGGTCTTCCAGGATGGATGCCACTGTCCGGTCGCCCGTGGCATGGTGCAGACAGCCGACCGGTCAGTTTCTGGTATTAGATAATCGGTAATTAGGAAAAGAGAATTAAAATTAACTTAGGGTTTGCTTACATGTTGCTATACCCAGGTGGAAAAACGATATAGGGTCATAAATCCCACCCGGGTTAGTTAAAAAATATATATATATGCTTGGGCCTAGGGTATTAAAGTGACGTTCTATAGTGTATGGCTCCTTTATGGCAAACAGTTTTCAAACAAGCCTTTATGTATTTAATGTAATTTAGATGTAAACATGAGCGTGGTCAATTAAATGCTTTTGTTGATGCCATTATGGCGTTATTCGATGGAAACGAGATCAGATTCCACAATGTTAAGGTCTGATACCAATTGGAAAGGGGAGAAAACAGATAAATGTAGGGCTTCTCTCACCAATGGTTCTTAATCGTTTCACAGGGGAAAAAAAACTGCAAAACTCTCCCAGAGGGAAAATGTGGAAATAGCGAAGATAAATATTTAAAACTTGGTTTTGAAGACCACATAGTTCCACACAAGAATGTGTAATTATTCACTAAAATGTAATTGTAATGGACCTTTAATACTGGAGTTAAGAATGATTAGAAAAGAAAATTTACTAAAAATAGTGTTAGTGCATGCAATTATTAAGCAGCTTGTCGATTATTTTTCGATGTCAAAAAACGATTATTATTTGTTAGTAAAATTCGGATGCATGTTAATTCAACGATACTGCATAATGTTGTAGTACAAAAAGTGAAAAGCGTATCGTGAATGCAGATCGTTTATTTTTTCAAAAATAAACGTGACACGAATTCAAAAGAGAAAGCTAAAAAGCGTCACTCAGGCTTCCCACATTTTTTTTAGAAGGAAATTCCCTGACTGTCTAAGCTTTTCCTGGAAATTTTTTAATTTTTCAATCGCTGAAAACTTAACCCTTTCTTTTTTTACTTAATTTTTACTTGGCAAAGATATTTATTTCAAGTAAAATGGTAAAAATATTGAAACATAAACATTTGAAAACATGTTTAACTCTTATTAAACTAAATTTGTCTTTAATAATTTTTAATCGTGGTTTAACAAGTTTATGGCGTATTTTTATCATCATAGTCTTGGTCAGAAATATTTCAGGACCAATTTAAAAAGCTCCCCGACGTTTCAATGACTTTCTCAAACTCCCTGACATTCCAGGTTGTGAGAACCCTGTCACTATAGCTGAAAAATGACTTAATACATGAAATAAGTTTTAACGTTACAACAAATTTAAAAAACAGCGAAATAGGAGTAAATTATTTTCTTTGACAGTAAAGGCAGAGTAAGAAGGGTCACTTCACCTTAAACTTGTCAATCATTCGCAAAATGCGCCGTGCGAAAGTTTACACAGGGCGCCCTCGCAACCTGAACTTGATTTGCAAATCAAAAGGTTATAAAAGTTTCTGTGAATCAGGATTGAGCTTGTTTAGTTTGGTTTGAATTTCTCTGAAATTGGTACGTGCTAACCGGCCATTGCCGGTGTGGCCTCTGAATTAATTATCCAGAGAATCGTAAATGTGTTTGGCTCACTATACGAATTGATTAAAAGGGAAATTTTAGCCGGAAAGCAAGCAGGCTTATTGGAAATCTACACCAGAAATATTTCAAGGTTTACATAAACAAATTTGTATGTGTGGGAGATACGTGCGGAAATAAGTAAACCTACTTTATACAGTAAATAAAAATATGTATAAATGTTATGAATGAAGCTGATCCCAGCGATATATTTGAAGCAAATTCAGCATTTCGTGCTCAGTTAAATATATGATGTCACGAAACAAGTATATTTTTTTAATCTAGGATTTCCTATGTAAAATAATCGCGAGCTTATCTTAATAAAGTCGATGGCTAAAAGCGTTCAGACTTTATAAGTCTAACTTACGTCATCAGCAAGAAACCTGTGAAGGGTATGTGTGGAGCATTTATACACACCAGATTTAGGAGTTTGTTAACACATGAAATGTTAACAATTGCAAAAATAGCCTTGGTCTAACAAATCAAAATATTTGAAAAAGATTGTTGCTCAAAATTCGTTTTTCAAAACAAAAGACTTAAATAAAAACATTACATGAAGACTGTTATACTTTTTAAGATACATTTTAGTTAAAATAGCAAGACTACTTAGTTTTTTGGGCAAACAATAAAAAATAGATGTAATGTTACATGAGTTAATAGATCAATATATGAGAGATATTGTAAATAATATGAAAGGATTATAAAATTCAATATTCGATAGAAACATTGTCCCTCATGAAATATATGATAATATTGATTCTACAAATTCTTGCAATACCTAAACACATAATTTGATTTCGAGATCAGCCTTTGAAGTGAAGTATACTAGTATTACCAGGTGAAGAGCATGTACAAGTAGTATCTTAAACCTAATATTATGACATGAGTAAATAATAATAAAAACTAATATTTCAGGAATGTAATAAACATTTTTTATCATTATAAGTAATAAGTTATCATAACCTGTCATATTAAATTCGACGACATACAAGATTGGCTACTTATAGCTTATGTGAATAATATTATAAAATATTAACATATACTGAAAAGTACATTTACTGTATATTTGAGGCAAGGATATTTTTATTAAATTCTTGCCTCATTATTTTCCAATTTGTTCCAAATGATGAAATATTCCTAACTTACAAATCAAAACATCAAAGGAAAAGCAACCATACAAATTTTCCAGTCCAATTGAAACAAAATGTAACCTGAATTAAAATATGCAATTCCCTCGATGAAAAGGTCATGACTGTTGAAAAGCATTTTGAAAAGGGGATTTGTTAACATATTTAATCAATTTTGTGGAAAGTTTCGCTTATTGGTTCGATATCAAAGTCAGCATAAATCATGTCATCAACATCACACGTTAGCCTACCCTAAATGCCACTTTTCATTTAAAAGAAAAAACAATTAAATGTGTCTAATGCCGACCCTTCTATTTATATTTGCTTTCAACGAACGTCATATTTCACTCGATATCAGTAGGCTTATACACCAATCATATTTACATGACATGCACATTGCCGCAACTAACAACGACCAGGATTTAGTGGCAAATAAACTGCTAATCACGTAACAAGGTTATGGTCACATTTTGAACTCAGTTTATGAAATAGTCGTACTACACCAGACTTGCAGGTCGGTTGAATCAAACAAACTGATCATCACCTGCATTTTTGTACATACAATTATAGAAATACATGCAATCATTCAATATTGGTTTTACTCTTAATTAATTGTCATTATTAAGGCAGGTTCAAAGGTCGAGAATGTCACAAAAATTAATATCCCTGATCACTGAAATGAAGCATTGGTTAGTGAAACACCTGCCTTAAGCAACAAGACTAGAAATTGTCGATTTTCGCCTGCTTTAAATCAGCCATTAAGCTATTCGCAGTTTGACGCAACCCAATAATCTTCTTGGCGTCAACAATTGGTACCTCGGTTGTTTGTTCAAAGCCTGGCTTTTATATAATCTAAAAGGTGTTTCGCATTTGAGTGCAAAAAGATTAAAATGGTTTGTATTCAATGAAACCGAGTTGCCTTTGCTGTCGAGCCAAGTTTAAACTTTTGTTGTTTTTGGTCTAAAATTAATCCTTAAACTATCTCGTTTTGTTTTTCACACGTATTTGGAGGACATTCAAAAGCGTCGTGTTGCATTAAAATGTAAGGGATACGGATTTAAAATGAAACTCAAGACACTCGGGGCGATTTGTTCTAGTAAAACTAACACCCAACAAAGGTGACATTTTTGAAAAAAAGATTACACAGAATGAGAATGTTTATAAATTAAAGAGATTTTGTTTCAACTTGTAGCTCATTCTCATGCTTGTCATGTGGCATTAAGTGCAATATTGACTGTGAGATGTTTATACGTGTGACAAAGTAGGCCAATCTTTACCGTGATTGAACTATTTAATCAATTTCTCTTGAAAGAAAACAAATTACTTGACCGTTAAATTTGATTAGGATCCATTCAAGAGAGAAGCCCTACATTTGTCTGTTTTCGCTCAATTCCAATTTGTATCAGACTTTTCTTAACAATGTGGAATCTGATCTCGTTTCCATTGAATAACGCCATAATGGTATCAACAAAAGCATTTAATTGCCCACGCTCATGTTTACATCTACATTACAATAATAACATAAAGGCTTGTTTGAAAACAGTTAGTTTTCAACTACAAATCAGCTCTAACGTATTTTATTTATGCATTTATGCAAGAAATACTATGTTATGTTAGGAGTCATTCAAAAAAGACGTCCCCGAAATTTCTTTAAAAATTGACTCCACCCGTCCTCCTACCCCTGTCCAAAAACTCCACATTTTTCCAGATATTTCTGATTAACCGAAATTTCCTGACATCGAAGGGAAATGCCAGCATTAAATTTGTATATAACATAAAGTTAGTCAATTCCTGACTTTCACGAAGTTTTAAAAATTCAAGTACGTTTGAGACTGGGGCCACATTTATTTCGGTGTCCAATTCCCCTTTCACTGACCTTTTAAACTTAATTAAACAAAAAAATCCCAAAACTGAAAAATACCATCATTAGTGGATGCCCCTTGTCCACATGCTAGCAGACCTACCCCCTCTTGAGGACGTCCTTTTTGAATAGCACCTTATTTTTCAGTTTTGTTAATGTAACAATACATTTTTGTTTTCTGTTTTTAAAATCAAATGCTTTTATAAAAGTTAAGACTTTGGAGAAGTATCATAATTTTTCATAATACTTAAATATGCAATTTCAAGTCATTTCTATATATTTTGATAAAACTGAATAATGCATTTTCAACAACTACCTGTACTTTAAGAAGTGCAAAACATGCATTCATTAACACTGAATAATTTTTGAAAACAACACGAGACCATGCCTATAAACCTAATAATATTAGAAACCATGTAAAAACCTCGGAATAAGTTGGATAAACTTATAATTGAGTATCCTGCATTAACAAAAAGCGGAAAACGAAAGCAACAGAAATGTGATCAAGTACTTATACTTACAAAAATTCGGATTTCTTCTTCGTATCTTACGAGCATTCAACAACACTAAGAATTTCGTTTATTTTATCAGCTTGTTTATAAGTGGCGATGACCCACGCTGGGTTTTCGTACGTAACAAGTTGCCTCATTTCAGTTTTTTTTTTTGTAATATCAACTTGCTTACATATTTACATGTAATCACGCCTATGCAAAGTTTTCCAGGACGCGCACAAAAACGTTATCTGAACAAAATAATAGTGTCGATACAATAAATAAGTGTTCACACACCCGTTGAAAGATGTTGAATTTTAACTATAATTGTCTGTAGTGTAGCAGGGCGTTAACTGAAGCGGAAGAGCGTAAACTGAGGCCTCGTCCAGCGCCGCAAATAGTCCGAATAGAGAGATTTCTAAAGTCGAGTGACTATTGTGGCAAAACAGAGCACATGTTGGCCGTGTGCTGTTTCGCTGTGAAATGCCATTTTAGAGGGCTGGCTCAATTGGGAAAGATACATTTGGCACGGAAGCATCCAATAGAAGAGAAGCGCAGATAAAACGTTAGATATAGGCGGCTATCAAGCATCTACAGGGTGTCCACTCGCATCATATAAAATAAAAATTCTATTTTCAACTTCAAAATATTAACGCTGTGACATTTTATTTACAAACAACATTGTAAATGGAATAACGTTTACCCACAACGAGATATCACTTAATTTTGAATACAAAATTCAAAAATAAGAATGAAATTTCATTAAAACACTGTATTTTATTTTTACCTACAATTTTTTAGATTATGTTAATAAAAATGCAGGTTTTGATTAGGCGTTTTTATATATCTGTTTTCAGCCTCTTAAAGTGAAAATCTACAAGTAGCATTTCAGCTCTGGAGGAATACTGCTGAGAAGGATGTTGTAGACTTTGGTACGCACTGGAGTGGTAAGATCGCTTGTCGGTTCCACATTGTGGGGGAGAAGGGGGAATCGACGACTCCCCATACCAGAGCGTGAAGTCTCTGTGAAGTGAAGGTGCCCTTGGTAGCGATGCTGGAGTGACAAGTTTACATTTTGGAAGCCCCCATTTTTCCTGGTACGAGTCTTTATAGATTTATTTTTAACTACTTTTAATTAAAATATTTTCCGCTTTGAAAATTATATTTCTAATAAACGTTCAATTATAGCCTTACAAATGTCGGTGGATTATTCGTTTCCAAAAAACCAATATTGTTAGACCCAGTCAGCAATTTAATTTCTGGACTATTATGTGTTATATCTTATAATTTACATGTATATCAAACAACGAACCATGTTCGGCTTTGAATTTGCCTTTTATTTTCTTCAAAATGTCCACGATTTTTTTAGAAATGGTGAGTAGCAGGTATATACGTCGACGCCGCTGCAATCGTTGTTGAAAAACCACAACGCGTAGTTGGCCAAATTCAAATTTTGACAATATGCAATTTTTATGTAACTTGCTAAGGAACCAATATTGTGTTTAGAAATTTCACCCCCAAATTCAGAAAAATGCCTGCTACAAAATACAATTTAAATTTTTTTTTTTTTTTTCCCCAAATTTTAAATACAAGTTTTAAACTCTATTATTTGCTCAGCTCGGGTGGGATACTGCAGAGATGGATCGTGTAGACCTGGTACACATCCGGAAGCTGGTAAGACTCCTTCATTGGAGTCCCCATTGTGAGGGGCATCGACGGCTCCTCACACCCGAGCGTGGGTATCCAAAGAAGCTCTGTCTCGGCAGGGTGGAGGGTACTCATTAACGAACCCACGGTGGGCATGAGCCCACCGTGGGCATCAGGTTTTAAGATTACAGGTTCGAATCTCTTAAAATTAAATTTTTTAATTATTATTTGTTTGATATTTATAGTATATAGACAATGTTCACAAAGTCTAAATGCCCTTAACACACCTATACACTGATTTAAACTGTTCTAAAGCCTGAAAAAGCATATAAATAAAGCATAGTTGACAAGTGTAATCATTACGTGAGTATTGGGATCAGGTATTGGGAGCAACAAAAGCACCACCCAATGGGTAAGCATGTTTTTAAAGTAATGTTTATGATTATTGATTTCGATATTTGATTTGTTTATCACAACATTTACTTTATAAAGAATAATTAAGCATTTATGAACTACTCATAATTTTAATTAGTGTGATATTTCGAGATTTATGCCTTGTTCTTCCATATTTGGAATGCATTTCAACTTCACTCAACTTTAACGGATTAATCCATTTTATTTAAAAGGGGAGTGTCGCGCAACTTGTGATTCAATGCTGCTAAGTGTTGACAATAAATCGGTTTTGATTGGTAGTTGTAACAAAATGACCTTCAGGTAAGCATTTTTAAGTTTATTTATAAAGATACCCAACAAATATTTTTTAATGAAGAAAATGTATTTTTATAAATATAAAAATGTTTACGCAATTTTAAATTCAATGTACAGGAATATATTACACCTCTTTATGAAATGTAGACTTTTGAAATTGGCGGTTTTTATTTCAAAAGTCGAGTTTTCAATCATTTTTTAAAAAAACGGTGAAGGTATACCCTTTGCATTTTTTCAAAAACGGGTGAAAATTCGACTTTTTAAATTTCTGGTTATTATTGCAGATTTGGATAGTATAGGTTATTACAAGTCAAATTCTGCTTAGATTTTAGGAATTTTTTCAGACTTTTTTCGGACGTTTTTCGGATGTTTTTCAGACTTTTTTCGGACTTTTTTGGGACTTTTTTCGGACTTTTAAGAACGAAGGGCCCCAAGGGCTTCAATTTTTCTTTTTCATTTTGGGGCCCTTCGGAGTCGTTTTTCGTGATTTTTTTTGCAGAATCCGACTCGTAGTAACATGTACTATCCATATCTGCATTAAAAACACTTAATTTTAAAAGTCGAATTTTGGCCCGTTTTTTTAAAAATGGGCCACAATTTGACTTTTAATAAACGACTCTGAAGGGCCCCAAAAATCAAAAAGAAAAATTTGGGCCCTTGGGGCCCTTCGTGCTCATTTTTAAATGCCTGTTTGGGGCCCTTCAAAGTCGTTTTTCTTTATTTTTGTTGCAGAATCCGACTCGTAGTGTAAGATTTAGATAATTATTATTAATTGGTTAAAAGGACGAGCGAGTGACGTTTTAATCTTGTTTATTCGTTTTTCTTTGTTCAACTGAAAACTCTCACGGAATTAATTTTTAAAAACAAGAAATCATGCACGAGCTAAAACATCAATAATAATATGGGGCTTACAGTCGCCCCTAGTTAAACGAGTGGCGTAAATCGACTTTTGAAATTGAATGTTTTTATTGCAGATATGGATAGTACATGTTACTACGAGTCAGATTCTGCAAAAAAATCACGAAAAACGACTCTGAAGGGCCCCAAAAATCAAAAAGAAAAATTGTGGCCCTTGGGGCCCTTCGTGCTTATTTTTAAATGCTTGTTTGAGGCCCTTCGAAGTCGTTTTTCGGAATTTTTCTTGCAGAATCAGACTCGTAGTAACCTGTACTATCCAAATATGCAATAATAACCAGCAATTTCAAAAGTCAAATTTTGGCCCGTTTTTGAAAAAACGGTAAGGCATTTTTACCCTTTGCATTTTTACAAAAACGGGCCAAAAATAGACTTTTGAAATTGAGGGTTTTTATTGCAGATATGGATAGTATATGTTACTACGAGTCGGATTCTGCAAAAAAAATCACGAAAAACGACTCTGAAGGGCTCCAAAAATCAAAAATAAAAATTAGGGCCCTTGGGGCCCTTTGTGCTTATTTTTAAATGCCTGTTTGGGGCCCTTCGAAGTCGTTTTTCGGGATTTTTCTTGCAGAATCCGACTCGTAG